>CABHPQ010172569.1:0-39920 GCA_902168405.1 Peromyscus aztecus | reverse complement strand
GATTAATTGGGGCTGGCTTACAGTTTCAGAGGTTTAGTCCATAGTCCTCATGGCAGGAAACATAGCGGCGTGCAGGCAGACATGGTGCTGGAGAAGGAGCTGAGAGTCCTATATCTTGATCCACAGGTAGTAGTAAGTAAACTGACTTGAGCTTTGGAGACCTCAAAGCCCATCCCCTAGTGACACACCTCCTCCAATAAGGCCACACCTCCTAATATTGCCACCCCTTATGAGCCTATGGGGGCCATTTTCTTTCAAACCACCACAATCCTCCTATTCCAGTCTCCCCATTTCTCTCTAACTATATATTCCATTTCTCTTCCCTTGGGAGATCATTCCCTCCCTGTGTTGTTCCTTACTCTATACCTAACCTCTGTGGTTATTCAGATACTAGCATGCTTACTGAATGCTTAAAAGATAACATCTGCATATGAGAGAAGACATATATTTGTCATTTTGAGTCTGTGTTACTTCACTTAGGATGATTTTTTTTTTTAGTTCCATTCACTTACCTGCAAATTTCATGATTTTGGTTTTTTTAATAGTAACATTTCATTGTGTAAACACACCACATTTTCTGTGGATGGACGTATCGGCTGTTCATATTTTCTAACTATTAGGAATAGAGCAGCAATGAACATCACTGAGAAAATGCCTCTGTAGTATGCCCAAGAGTAATATAGCTGGATCTTTAGATAAATAGACTCCTAGCTTCCTGAAAAACTGCCACACCGATTTCCATAGTGGCTATACAAATTTACCCTCCCACCAGCAATGGCTGAGTGTGCCCCTTACCCCACATCCTTGCCAGCATGAGCTGTCATCTGTTTTGATTTTGGCTACTCTGACTGGTGTAAGATGAAATCTCAAAGTATCTTTGATTTGCATTTCCCTGATGGCTAAGGGTGTCAAACATTTCTTTCAAGTGCTTCTCAGCCCTTTGTGTTTCATCTTTTGAAAGCTCTGTTTAGAACTATACCCTATTCTTCAATTGGGTTATGTGTTTTCTTAATGTCTAGTTTTTTTGGGGTTCTTTTTATGTTTTACATATCAGCCCTCTATTGAATATGCAGTTATTAAATTTTTCCCCACTCTGTTACCTGCCACTTTGTCCAAAGGATGGTGTCCTTTGCCATACAGAAGCTGTTCAGTTTCATGAAGTCCTATTTATTAATTCTTGTCCTTAGCATCCGTTCTGTGTCCTATTCAGAAAGTCTTTCCCGTGCCAACGAGTTCAAGACTATTCTCTGCTTTCTCTTCTGTCAGATTCAGTGTATCTGGCCTTACGTTGAGGTCTTTGATCCATTTGGAGTTGAGTTTTGTGCAGGGTGATAAATGTGGCTCTATTTGCATTCTTATGCATGCAGCCAAGCAGTTTGACCATGTGTTGGTGATGTCTTTTTTTCCCAGTTTTATCCATGGTCTCTCCAGGTCTTTCATCATGAAGGGATTTTTGATTTTGTCAAAGGCCTTTCTGCATCTAATGAGATGATCATGTGATTTTTGTCTTTCAGTCTGTCTGTGAGGTGGATTAAGTTTATTGATTTATGTATGTTGAACAATTCCTGCATCTCTGGGATGAAGCCAACTTGATCATGGTAAATAATATTTTTGATGTGCTCTTGAATTCTGCTTACAAGTATTTTATTGGGAAATTTTGTGTCTATTTTAATGTGTGGTATTGGTATATATTTTTCTTCTCTTTTGAGTCTTTGTATGGTTTAGGTATGAGGGTAATAGTAGCTTATAACAAATCCTTCAGTTTCTATTTTGCAGAATACTTTGAGGAGTGTTGGCATTAGATCTTCTTTGAAGGTCTGGTAGAATTCTGTGCTAAATCTATCTGGTCCAGTGCTTTTTTGGTTGGGAGATTTTTAATTACTGATTCCATTTTACTAGGGGTTTGGTGTTTGCTTACATTGCTTATTTCATCTTGATTTAACCTCGGGAGGTTGTATATATCAAAGAATGCATCCATTTCTTTTAGGTTTTTCAGTTTGATGGAATATATATATTTTTATGGTATGTCTTCCTTATGGTGCTCTGAATTTCTTTGGTGTCTGTTGTAATGTTTCCATTTTCATCCTTGTTTGATTTTATTAATTGGGATCATCTCTCTCCATGTTTTTGTTAATTTGGGTAAAGGTTTGTCAATTTTGTTGATTTTCACAAAGAACCAACGTTAGGTTTCCTTATTCTTTATATTGGTTTCTATTTCACCCTGAGTTTATTTCTTCCCATTCACTTTTTTGGCTCTTATTTACTCTTGTTTTTCTAGAACCTTCTATTGTGTTGTTTAATTAATATGCGTTCTCTCTGGTTATTTTTGGTATAGGCTGTTATCACTATGAACTTGCCTCTTAGAACTGCCTTCACTGTATCCCAGGGTTGAAGAGTTTGTGTTTTCATTTTATTTTAGTTTTCTTCTTGATAGCTGAAATTGAGTACTGTTCTTTTGAGGTCTGTGAAAAATTGTGTTGGAATTTTGATGGGGATTGCCATCTGAATCTGTAGATTGCTTTTGGTAAGATTGCCATTTTTATTATGTTGGTTCTACCTATCCATGAGCATGGGAGATCTTTCCATTTCTGATATCTTCTTCAATTTCTTTCTTCAAAGACTTAAAGTTCTTATCTTACAGGTCTTTCACATGCTTTGTTAGAGTTACCCCATGGTATTTTATATTATTTGTGGCTATTGTAAAGGGTGATGTTTCTCTGATTTATTTCTCGGCCCATTTATCATTTGTATATAGGAGGACTACTGATTTTTTTGAGTTAATTTTATATCCTGCCACATTACTGAAGGTGTTTATCAATTGTAGGAGTTCTCCAGTAAAATTTTTTGGGTCACTTATGTATTCTATCATATCATCTGCAAATAGTGAAAGTTTGACATCTTCCTTTCCAATTTGTATCCCCTTGATCTCCTTTTGTTGTTTTATTGCTCTAGCCAGGACTTTGAATACTATATTGAATAGATATGGAGAGAGTGGACAGCCTTGTCTTGTTCCTGATTTTAGTGGAATTGCTTTGAGTTTCTCAAAGCTGTTGGCTTGCCTTTACTATATTTAGGTATGTTCCTTGTATTCCTGATCTCTCCAAGACCTTTATCTTGAAGGGGTGTTGTATTTTGTCGAAGGCTTTTTCAGCATCTAATGAAAGGATCATGTGTTTTTTTTTCTTTCAGTTTGTTTATATGATAGATTACATTGACAGATTTTCATATGTTGAACCATCCCTGCATCTCTGGGATAAAGCCTACTTGATCATGGTGGATGATTTTTTTTGGTGTATTCTTGGATTCAATTTTCCTGTACTGAGTATTTTTGCATCAATGTTTGTGAAGGATATTGGTCTGTAATTTTCTTTCTTTGTTGCATCTTTGTGTGGTTTGGGTATCAGGGTAACTGTAGCCTCATAAAAAGAGTTTGGCAATGTTCTTTCTGTTTCTATTGTGTAGAACAAATTGAGGAGTATTGGTATTAGCTCTTCTTTGAAGTTCTGGTAGAATTCTGCATTGAAATCATCTGGCCCTGGGCTTTTTTTTTGTTGGGAGACTTTTAATGACGGTTTCTATTTCCTTAGGGGTTATCGGTCTATTTAAAAACTTTATCTTATCTTGATTTAACTTTGGTATGTGGTACCTATCTAGAAAATTGTCCATTTCTTTTAGATTTTCCAATTTTGTGGAGTGTAGGTTTTTGAAATATGACCTGATGATTCTCTGGATATCCTTGTTGTCTATTGTTGTGTCTCCCTTTCATTTCTGATTTTGTTAATTTGGATGTTCTCTCTTTGCCTTTTGGTTACTTTGTATAAGGGTTTGTCTATCTTGTTGATTTTCCCAAAGAACTAACTCTTTGTTTCATTGATTCTTTGTATTGTTCTTTTTGTTTCTATTTTATTGATTTCAGCCCTCAATATGATTATTTCCTGGCATCTGTCTCTCCTGGGTGAGTTTGTTTCTTTTTGTTCTAGAGCTTTCAGGTGTGCTGTTAAATCAATAGTGTGAGGTTTCTCCAACTTCTTTATGTAGGCATCTAGTGCTATGAACTTTCCTCTTAGTACTGCTTTCATAGTGTCCCATAAGTTTGGGTATGTTGTAATTCATTTTCATTGAATTCTGGGAAGTCTTTAATTTTTTTTTATTTCTTCCTTGATCCAGTGGTGTCTCAGTTGAGCATTATTTAGTTTCCATGAGTTTGTAGGCTTTCTGTAAATTGAATTGTTGTTGAATTCTAACTTTAAGCCACGATGATCCAATAAAATATAGGAGGTTATTCCAATTTTTTTTGTATCTGTTGAGATTTGCTTTGTGACTGAGTATATGGTCAGTTTTAGAGAAGGTTCCGTGAGGTGCTGAGGAGAAGGTATATTCTTTTGTGTTTGGGTGAAATGTTCTACAGATGTCTGTTAGGTCCATTTGAGTTATAACACCTGTTAGTTCCCTTATTTCTCTGTTAAGTTTCTGTCTGGAAGACCTGTCCATTGGTGAGAGTAGGGTGTTGAAGTCTCCCACTATTAAGTGTGGGGTTTGATGTGTGATTTAAGCTTTAGTAATGTTTCTTTCTTTTCTTTTTTTTTTTAACAAGTGTGGGTGCCCTTGTATTTGGGGCATAAATGTTCAGAATTGAGACTTCATCTTGAGGGATTTTTTCTGTGATGAATATGTAATATCCTTCTTGATCTCTTTTGATTAATTTTAGTTTTGAAGTCTATTTTGTTAGATATTAGGATAGCTATACTTCCCAGCTTGCTTCATAGGTCCCTTTGATTGGAAAGTCTTTTCCCAACCCTTTACTCTGAGGTAGTGTCTGTCTTTGAAGTTGAGGTGTGTTTCTTGCATGCAGCAGAAGGATGGATCTTGTTTTCATATCCATTCTGTTAGCTTGTGTCTTTTTATAGGTGAACTGAGTCCATTGATATTAAGTGATATTAATAACCAGTAATTACTAATTCCTGTTATTTTTTGGTGGTAGTGTGTGTATGTTTCCCTTCTTTGGGATTTGTTGGTGTGGGATTATCTATTGCCTGTTTTCATGGCTGCATCTAACTTCCTTAAGTTGGATTTTTCCTTCTAGTGCTTTCTGTAGGGCTGAATTTGTGGATAGGTATTGTTTAAATTTGGTTTTGTCATGGAATATCTTGTTTACTCCATCTATGGTGATTGAAAGTTTTGCTGGGCCTGGTAGTCTGGGCTGGCATCTGTGGTCTCTTTGTGTTTGTATAATGTTTGTCCAGGACCTTCTGACTTTCAGAGTCTCCATTGAGAAGTTGGGTATTATTCTGATGGTTCTACCTTTATAAGTTACTTGGCTTTTTTCCTTTGCAGTTCTTAACATTCTTTCTTTATTCTCTGTGTTTAGTGGTTTGATTATTATATGTGAGGGGACTTTTTTTTGGATCTAGTCTAGTTAGTGTTCTATAAGTTTCTTGTGTCTTCATAAGCATTTTCTTCTTTAGGATGGAAAAGTTTTCTTCTGTAATTTTGTTGAATATATTTTCTGTGCCTTTGAATTGGTATTCTTTTCCTTCTTCTATCCCTATTATTCTTAGGTTTGGTCTTTTGTGATGTTCCAGATTTCCCGGATGTTTTGTGCTATGACTTTGTTGGCTTTAATGTTTTCTTTGACTGATGACTCTATTTCCTCTATTGTATCTTCAATGCCAGAGAATCTCTCTTCCATTTCTTGCATTCTGTTGGTTATGCTTGCATCTGTAGTTCCTGTTTGTTTACTCAGATTTTCCATTTCCAGCATTTCCTCAGTTTGTGTTTTCTTTATTGTCTCGATTTCAGTTTTCAAGTCTTGAACTGTTTCCTTCACCTGTTTGATTGCTTTTTCTTGGCTTTCTTTGAGGGATTTATTGATTTTCTTCCAATTTTTTCTTTGTTTTTTCCTCAATTTCTTTAAGGGAATTTTTCATTTCCTCTTTAAAGGCCTCTATCATCTTCATAAGGTTATTTTTCAGGTTGTTTTCTTCTGCTTCATCTGCATTGGGATGTACAGGTCTTGTAGAACTGCTAGGTTCGGTGGTGCCATATTGCTCTTTAGATTGTTGAATGTGTTCTTGCACAGGCATCTACTCATTTATCTCTTCCTCCAATTAGTGCAAGTGGTGTCTGTGTCTCAGGGAACCCTTCTTGGTCCAATTAGGCCTGGCAGTGTTTGTCTCAGGGAGCTGCTGGGGTCTCGGGCGATGGGTAGGTTTGGGGGATGGAGTGGGACTTGTAGATTGCAGGCTCCAACGAGGGGGGTGCAAAGGCCTGCCCACAGGAGTCTTGCCTGCTGGCCTGCAACTGGGGCTGCAATAGTGAGGTTGGGGGAGCATGGGTTGTGCTTTGAGGCCTAGGGCCTAGAGACTGGGATGACCAGCTGGGAGAACAGTCTCTCACCTCTTGGTCCAATAGGAGCTGGCAGAGTCTATGTCTCAGGGAGGAGCTGTGGTCTCAGGGGGATGGATGGGTCTAGGGGATGGAGTGGGGCTTGTAGATTACAAGGTCCAATGGGGAGTGGTGGTAGGCTGGCCTGCCTGCAGAAGTCTTGCCTGCTGGCCTGCAACTGGGGCTGCAAGGGGTGGGGGTAGACTTTTCAATGTTTCTGTCTCCTTATTGAATTCAATGTTCAAATTCTAAGTTACCTTAATTTCATTCAGCTATGTATTTGTATTTTCTTGGGCATCACTCAGGGTTTCTTGTTATCCCCTTGGAGTTCAGTGAAGTGATTGTTCATGTCTACTTTAAATTTTTAAATTATTTGATAAGGTATACGATTCTTTTAATTTCTGTGTCCCATGGTTCATCTAGGTAGTTCTTATTGATACCACTTCTAAGGACTACTGGGTATGTTGGGAGCTGTTTTGGCCATTCATGTTGTTTTTGTTTTTGTGGTTTGACCTGGGCATGTCGACTTCTTTCTATGGTTGTCTTTCTGATGTGATAATCAGGCTTTCCTTAGACTGGTCCAATACAGGAGCTACATGACCTGAGCTAGACCAGGTAAAGTCAAAAAAGCCGGTGGATAAGTCAACTGGACCAGGCAAAATCTACTCTGAAACCATAGGTCTGGAAGTGGGCCTGTGAGTGCTAAGATGACCATGGAAAGAGGGAAGGGTGAGAGAAGGAAGGAGTGTCTCAACATTCAAAGGTAGCTGCTTTTGAATAAAGCAGGTTAAAAGGCCACCTGAGCGAACCCAAGCCTGTGCAGCTGGAGATGGCCACATGCGAGGGGGGAAACAGAGGCAGCGTACGGGGAATGGGAAAGGAAAGAAGCCTGGCAAAGGGGATCACAAAGAAAGAGGGTTTGCATCCTGTGGGTCTGGAACTAGCTTCAAGAGTTACAGATGGCAGTGGGTTAGGGGGACTATCTTGTCTTTTTAAGTCATCGCGATTACCATGGTCTTTTCCAGAAAACACCTCCCAAGCTCTTGATTCATTTCTTTGGTTTTCTTCTGTAGGGATTTGTGGTTCTTCTTTTCCCGGTTGTATCTAATTGCTGTAAAAAGTTATTTCCTGCTTTTTTCTGTGGCTTCTAATTGGATTGGGAGGGAAAGTAGGTATCAGTTACTCTGCTAAGACCCCATTAAGCCTTGTAAGTGTTTATGGATGCTAGTATCTGTGCACGCTGCCATTGTTAATATTTCCTAGATCATGGCTCTCTATCAAGTCTTGGTCACTGTCGTGTATCTTCCTTTGCAGCAATGTGGGACTGAGAGCTGTTGTGAACCGACAACTTGTGTTCTGAAACAAGGGAAAGCTTGTGACAGCATGTCTCCCTCACAAACCTGCTGCCAAGCCTGTAACGTAAGATTTAATTTTAGTAACATTCTATAAGCACACGCTGAATTATACAGAGGATGCATTGACTTATGATTACAGTTTTATATGAAAACAAAGTACCTTTTTTTTTTTGTTTTTCGAGACAGGGTTTCTCTGTGTAGCAAAGTACCTTTTAAGTAAAGAAAAAGATAATAAGTTGAGGATTCAATTTCTCACTTTGTGACGTTTTCTTCAACGTTACAGTCTCTGTCTGCTGCCACTACTTTAATAACTTGGAGTGGCCCCCGTTTTTTGTGTGTGTGTGGCACTTTCTCTGTTTGACCCATGCTCTGCTTTAGCTCATTCTGTAACCCTGATTGTCCTTGCATTTACAATACTCCTGCCTCAGTATCCCCAAACCCTGGGATTACAAGACTGTACTACCAGGGCCAGCTAACATTTTTCCAAATAGAATTATATGTTTTTTTTTTTAAAACTGAAGTATGGACTTCTCATTCACGGACAATTTTATTCCTGAAGGATCCCATGGTGATGGTTGATCCATTTCACTTTCCAGGTCTTCCCATGTGTGTTATAGTGAGTTTCCCATGTGAGACTACCATGATTGAACTACCTGCCATTCATGCTATTTTCTTCATTGTTCTCCATTGACACAGCTATGGTTTCTTTCTAGAAACCTATAGTATGGCTATATTTATCTTCTGTGACCTTTTTTTTTTTAGTGTCAAATGAAAATAATGACTAAGAAGTATGAGACAGATGTTCCTTTAAGATTCCTTATGTAAACTTTCAGAATTCTCTGTATGGAACGTTATAATGTAGCAGAGAGGTTATACTTGGATCCCTTTCTCAAAAATTCCCATGTTTCAGTGCTTCTTCAGTGACCGTTCACCTGCCCCTACACTCTTCTCAGTGATTTGTTACATTTGTAGCAGAATTGATAAGTATTCCGCAATTGTGAACTGTGGTATAAGCATTTATATTTTTTTGAAATTGACTTAACTAAAATATTTTCACTCTACAAGACTGATTTCCGAGGCTAACAGTGGTCCTTGCTCCCTTGAGTGAAAACACAAAACTTCAGTATGTGCGTGCGGGCATGTGCGTACACGGACCTGTGAGGGTGACATGGCCTGTGTGGGTGACATGGCCTGTGTGGGAGCCAGATGTTGACAGTAGGATGGCTTTCCTCTATTGTGTCTCTACCTTATTTCTTTGACCTGTGTCTCTTTCTCAGCTTGAAGCTTGCTATTTCAGCCAGACTGACTGGCACATGAACCTTGGAATCTTCTTGTTTGACCCCCCACCCCCACACTAAGAGTGCTGGTGCACACTGCCATGCCCAGCTTTTGTGTGAGTTCTGGGAATATGAACTCATTTACTCATGCTTTACAGCAAGCACTCTCCCCATTGAGTCATCCACTGACCACATATCACATTTTTTTTTGTTATATCATTGCTTATGTATCTATGCCTTATCTCTCCTTTTCATACATTTCATTTATTTTTAAATGAATAGCACAGTGATGTATACTAAGAGACTGAAACGCACTAAAGAATGAAAAGAACACATACATGATCAATATTGTTTGAAATACTTGTGAACACAGTATTGTTATATATAAAATATTTTTCCTGTTAGTTTGCAGCACAAGACCAAGAATGTAGGCCCCAGAAGCATCCAGACTGTGATATTGCTGAAGTCTGCAATGGGAGCTCAGGAGCTTGTCCACCTGATATAACTATACACAATGGGCACACTTGCAAAGAAGGTGGGTTTATCTGTTTTGATGGAGACTGTCCTGACCTGGATAAACGCTGTGAGACGATATATGGAGAAGGTAAATTTTTTGTTCCATCTAAATCCCCTGTCTGTCTGTCTGTCTGTCTGTCTATCTATCTATCTATCTATCTATCTATCTATCCATCTATCTGTCCATCCATCCATATGTATCTATCTTTTACAAATTATCCTTAACCTATTCATTATTCTTTAATTTGTTAATGAACCTTTAGGTTGTTTCAAAATCTTGACAGTTGTGAAGCATGTAATCACAAGCCTGGAAATGCATGTATCTTGAGGAAATGCTTTTATTTTCCTTGAGTACACAAAGGTGGGATTCTGAATCTTGAGATAATTCTGTATTGAGTTCTTAAAGAAGTTCCATACTGTTTTCAATATATTCTATTCCAGCTTATACTTCTGTCGCCAATGGCCGAGTGCTCCTATCCCTATCGCCAATGGCTGAGCGCTCCTGTCCCTATCGCCAATGGCCGAGCGCATAAAAAATGCATACTGACATGAGTTATGTTAACAAAAATATTTGAGTGATCAAATAGTGCAAAGCCACAAGCAGGGTGACAGGACTAAGTCCAGCTGCCACAGGTGCAATGCCCAGGCATGCTTGTCTGAGGAAATGAAACTTCAGAAAAAAATGGGAACAGTGAGAAGGAGCCAGTCAAGACGTGGCTTGGAAAGAGTATTCCAGCGAGAGAAAACACAGCCATTGTTTTAGCACTTCATGGAGTGTGGATGCTGATGCGGGTCATGACCATTGGAAAACACATATTTCTGACAACCTTGGGGAATCCCAGCTATACATTTATTTTTATTGCTGCTTCATAACTGTAATTTTGCTACATTGTGGTGTCTCTGTTCCCAAGACTGTCAGAAATAGTGTTTTCCCATGGTTGTGACACACAGGTTGAGAACTGTTGACGTAAGTCCTGGTGGGGGAGTATGACTGAAATGTAGTGTATTGGGATCAGATTTTTTTTTTTTTTTAGTGTAATGATAAACCAGTTGAGATATTTAAGTAAGAGACCAAAACTATGGTTTTGGTTGAAAAAAAGATCATTGTAGTTGTATTTTGTAGGTCATTGAAGATAGCATGGTGGGAACCACTGGAAACTAATACAGTAGAAAAGATGAGATGTGACCACACTTAGGCTGTACTTATGAGGCATTGTCAAGAAGACTCCAATTAGGAGATGGAGGTAGCTGGTGAGGGGGAAATGGACTCAAGGACCATTTCTAAGTTTGGCCTCATCATCTGACTAGCTAATGGTATGAAGTAAAGAGTGTAGGGATAAAACAGTTTGGTTTGAGATTGAGTTAAGCTGAAATTCCTATTAGTCAAAGGCAAGATCAGTTCTATGTCAGGTAAGAAAGCTACCATTTCTTTGGGCTCTTTATCTCAGCTGAAGTAGGATGAATGGCCTACTGTGTTTAATTATCTCTGATAGTTGTCAGGGAAGGCAATGTCAAGCCCTTTGCAGCTCCATGGTATATTTGAAGCATTACCTTATTGTTGACCATAATAACCCAATATTTTATTTTATTTATTTGTAAATAAAATGTTTATGCAATATTTTATTACCCTGGTACCCTCTGTGAGTAGCAATCTATTAAAATGCATCCATTATTTGATTACATTTCATAGGACTTGATAATATAGTACAGGGACTAGAAATAGAGTATCTCATTCCTGAATAGGCAATTTCTATTACTTAGGAGGCTTGGTAAACACCCCAGATTTTTAAGGCAACATTTGTCAGATGACTTCACATTTGCAAAATGCTTTCCTTTTAATGACTCAGTCTCACTCTGGGAAACTAAGTTAGATTAAAAATGAGTCTCTAATACTAATGGGAAAGGGTGTATAAAACATCCTCTCTCTACAAGTTTCATTTCCGGTTGCTAAGATGAAATACCCTGGCTAAAACTACTTGGGGGAGAAAGGGTTTATGAGAGTTTCTGATTCTAGGTCACACCCTGTCATTTCAGAAAAACATGAGTCGATTGAGACAGCTGGCTGCTCACATCACATCTCCTGTCAAGGGCAGAGAAAATGAACGATGCCTGCTTCCCTTGCTTAGTCCTGTTTCTGTACTTAGACAGTTCGGGACTTAAGCTTAGGGACTAATGCCACCCATGGTGGGCTGGGTCTTCCCACGTCAAATCTCACACAGACATGCCCACAGGCCAACCTGATCTAGACAATCCTTCACTGAGACACTGTTCCCATACTATTCTATATTGTCACATTGACATTAAAACCAACCAACTTACCTCCTATGTTTTGGAACCTAATCCATCTCCTATTTTCTGGCACCTCCTGTTAATGTCTCCTAGGTTACCAATCTATCAGTGGATTAGTCCCCTGATTAAGGATACTCATGATGTAGTTACTCTTCCATGATTTCATACAATACCCAGGGCAACACCTTCAGCAATGAGTCATTTGGGAAGACTTGCCTCCCATTAAGTAATGGTGCTTTTTGTTGCTTTCTTTGACAAAGCCCTCTCCTCTGTACACACATCTACAGCTCTTCCTTCTCTTGTAGTTTGTATTATAGAAATGAATACAAGGTAGCAAAGCAGCATCAAGTTATAGTCATGAACACCGCCTTTCTCTTAGTTCTTTCTCTGTCCTTACAGCTTACTAGAAAACCTTTTGAGTTGGGTAATAATGGCTACAGAGGTAAAGGAAATATGGTGTATGAGGACATGGAGGAACATAAATATATATTCTGATCTAAATATATTTCTAATTTTGACAGGTTCACGGAATGCTCCATTTTCTTGCTATGAAGAAATCCAGGGTCAAACTGATCGGTTTGGCAACTGTGGTAAAGATCGGCAAAACAGATACATATTCTGTGGATGGAGGTGGGCTACATCAAGCAACGAAACTTTCTATGCTATATTCTTTTTTTATTTAGCTTTTCTCTTTAGTATATACCATGAATTACAGTTGCTCCAAGTACCCCATTTGCATGGCAATGAGTCTGAAGCCTGAATGAAGGCCCAGGCCTGGACATGGTTCTGCTACAAGATTGCATACAAAGCTTTTATTCTGTGGGTGATCATTCAGCCCCCAAATCTAATCTAAAGCATACTCACAGTGCCCACAGAGCCTTTCCCTCCAAAGCTACTGGTTTTTTTCTTATAAAAATGATCCCCCTGATGCTTTACTACTCCATGTGTATTATAAAACCAAGCTCAATTTCTTGTGCATCCTCAGAGAGAGCCTTTTCATATTTTGTTCATGAGTTTAGTAAAAATATTTATTAAGATCCTGCTATGTACTAGACCCTGGGTTAAATAATAGTTGGCAGCACACACACACACACACACACACAGACACACAGATACACACACACACACACACACACACACACACACCAATGCATACCTATACACATACAGACATACATATGCTCACACACAGATGCATACACACACACACACACACACACACACACACACACACACACACCTGCATGCTCTTGCCATTTGTAGGTTCTTAAACACACCATGGCCTTTGAGGTTTCCTTGGCTTGTTTATGCTTCCTGATTAAAACTAACTTGTAAGCTTTGTAATGTCTACAGAGCTTTCTAGAACTGGTAAACTAGAAAACCACCCTAAATATCTATAGGGACTTATTTTATTTATGGCATTATGGTCAGATTTTTTTAAATCATGTTTCATATCAGTTAATAAGGTCCTTGAGGGTACATCTAACAAATTTATTCATTATTCTCTGTCTCTAATTGATTATTTGACAGTAAATATATAATCCACAGAATAAACAAAAGACTGTGAGTAATAATGAATACTTTATATCTATAGCTGAAGTTTTTCTGGTCCTGCCTGGTTCCCATGGCCCCGCGGTCCTAAGTAAACACACATAAGCTTATATTAATTAAAACTGTTTGGCCATTAGCTCAGGCCTACCACTGACTAGCCCTTACATTTAAACTAACCCATAATTGTTATTTATGTTTAGCCACGTGGCTTGTTACCTTTTCTCAGTTCTGCCTTCACATCTTGCTTCTCATGGTGGCTGTGGCTGGCAGTGTCTCCTTGTCTGCTTATCCCGCCTATACTATACTTCCTGCCTGGCTACTGGCCGGCCAATCAGCACTTTATTTATCAATCAATCAGAGCAACACATTCACAGCATACAGAAAGACATACCCAGCACTTTCCCTTTTCCTTTTTTTTTTTTTTTTTGTCTACAGAGCTTTCTGGAACTGGTAAGCTAGAAAACCACCCTAATTTCTACAGGGACTTACTTTATTTGTGGTCAGATTTTTAAAATCATGTTTCAAATTAGTTAGTAAGGTCCTTGAGGGTACATCTAACAAATTTAT
Source organism: Peromyscus aztecus (assembly GCA_902168405.1). NCBI lineage: Eukaryota > Metazoa > Chordata > Mammalia > Rodentia > Cricetidae > Peromyscus > Peromyscus aztecus. Next base: position 25,981 of record CABHPQ010172569.1, on the reverse strand, counting down.
TCATTATTCTCTGTCTCTAATTGGTTACCTGACAGTAAATATATAATCCACAGAATAAACAAAAGACTGTGAGTAATAATGAATACTTTATATCAGTGGGTTTAAACTTTCTCCCTTAAATATTTATACAAACACATTATATTCTCTATGTTGGCATAGTCATAATTTTTAATCAAAGCAATTACAAAGCATTTCTAATAACCACCTAATGCGTACTAATCATTTTTATATTTTCAGAAATCTCATATGTGGGAGATTAATTTGTACTTACCCCAAACAAACTCCATATAACCCACCTAATAGCAGCACCGCTTCTGTGATTTATGCTTTTGTACGGGACCAAGTATGTATCACTGTGGACTTTGGATCAAGTGTCAAAGAAGATCCACTCAAGGTCATTAATGGCTCTATATGTGACCTTGACAGGGTAAGTCACTTACAACCAGTTTCTTAAAAATCTAGGTTCATTTATTATTTTGGTTAGCATTTTCATATTAAAGTATTCAATTTTGATTTGCTCTGTGTAACCCTAAATGTTTGGAGGGAGAAATGAATGCATTTTAACTCGTTTAGCTCATAATAGAGAAATATAAATGTTTCATTCTTCTAGAACTTCAGCATAATGAGTGATGGCTAGAGTAGAGGCAAAAGAACCTTTAGGAATAGATTGTGCTTAAGTACTTTATAGCATGGACAATCACTGAGAAGGAATTCATTTAGTCTTTGTGGCTCAGTGAATTAGGCTACCCTTGAAGTCAGGATGCTTAGAATTATTATGGGACATTTTACCAGTTACTTGAACAACATGAGATGTTTCTAGAATAAGTAATTTTGGGGATGATAACAGCATTTACTCTAGAGGGCTGTGGTGGAGACTAAAGGAGATTGCATAAAATGGATAGAACAATGCCTAGCACATAGTTTGAGCTAAGTGTAATTTGGCTAATTTTATATATATACTTTTTTTTTTGGTTTTTCAAGGCAGGGTTTCTCTGTGTAGCTTTGAACCCTTTCCTGGAACTCACTCTGTAGCCCAGGCTGGCCGTGAACTCACAGAGATCCGCCTGCCTTTGCCTCCCAAGTGCTGGGATTAAAGGCGTACATCACCGCCGCCCAGAATTGATTGTTATATTTTTAATTTGCATCCATGACCCCAACTCAAACCTGTAGAAAATACAAAGGGAATGAATTTACCTCAAAATCTCATTTAATTTCTGACCACATCTGTGTTTGTGTAGAAACATGTCATATTTTATTAAAGCTACCTACTTACTGGACCACATGAAAGTGATTTAAAATACCAGCCCTTATATTTTAGGTTTAGATTCTTAGCAACATTTGAGTGGAAGTGTGGTTTTTATGTTTCTTCCTGTATCTTAACTCTCTACCACTCACATCACAACGGTGCTTTTGTTACAACTGATGAGCCTACAGTGACACACCATCATCACCCTAAGTCTTTAGACCACTTTGGATAATCTCCAAAGACTCAGTGATTAGCAAACATATTCCTAAATATCACACTGGTCAAAAATCAAATCTCAATAGAATTTAAAAAACATTTTACGGGCGGTGGTGGCGCACGCCTTTTATCCCAGCACTCGGGAGGCAGAGACAGGCTGATCTCTGTGAGTTCTAGGACAGCCTAGTCCACAAAGTGAGTTCCAGGACAGCCAGAACTGTTACACAGAGAAACCCTGTCATGAAAAACCAATATATATATATTTATATATTACATATTATTATTTATTATTTTTTTAAACTGGCAAAAATTGACATCAACATTTGAGGAATGCTGTAAAATTACTAGACTCAAATTTGTAGCAGCAAATAGTTATGGTTTTGATATTAAATTTCTAATTACAGTGCTAAGATGGCTGGAGCCCTCTGAATTGGAACCTTCTTTCTATTTTCTTTAGATTTGTTTAAATAGTGTATGTGTAGAAACAAGATTTCTTAAGAATGAGTCGCACACGTGTACAAGCAAGTGCAATGGAAATGGAGTAAGTAGCCACACGTTTCTGGCTGTTTCTCAGCATCAGTAATTTATTGGTCTCATTTGATGTCCACAGTGTGCCAAGGCCTATTGACCCCTGGGAGCTGAAGTGAGCAGTCACACTCAACTTCTTTCATTCGTGTTAGAAAACGTTCTTGGTTAAGTCCAATTGACGATGACTTTAAAAAATCCTGTTACAGAGGAGGCACTTTCCCAAGGGCGTTAAGAATCTAAGCAACCTGTCTGTTCACCACAAGGATTTAAGTCTCCTGCTTGCGAGTCTGTGGGTTCATAAGAATGCCGGTTTTGCCTCTCTCTTGAAAATTCGTCTTTATATTTACAGGAAAACACATCTCTATGCTTACAGAAAAGCTGAGTGGCAAGTTCAACTCCCCTGCCCCCATGGTCAGCGTCACACAGCACAGTGTTGTATTCGTTATAACCGGTGATAGACTTCTACAGGTTATTGTCACCCAAAGTCTGGTGTTTAACATTAGCATCTTAGGGACACTCAGTGCCTTGCATCTGTGGGCTTTGATGAACATATGACGGCATTCATTATCACTGCACCATGCGGTGTTCACTCTTCCAAAACTTGGTGCTTGGCTTAGCTACCCTTCTTTTTCCTACCAGCAGCTCCAAAGCTTTTACTGACTTTACAGTGTTTCTGAACATATACTTCTCCAAAGAAGCAATACGAATAGCCAGCAAATGTCTGAAAAAAAAAATGCTCACTGCCATTAGTTATCAAGGAAATGCAAAACTAAACAACAACGTGAAATCTCACCCCAATAAGAATGGCTGTCCTCAGAAAGGCCAAAAGTAACCAATGCTGTCACCAATGCCGAGAAAAGGGAACTTGTGATGGTTAATCTTCACTGTCTGCCGGATGAGAGCTGGAATCACCTGGAGATACACCATGGTTTATCTGTGAAGGTGTTTGAAGAAAGTTTTAACTGAGGCAGGAATACTCCCCCCCCCCCCCCCCAGTGTGGGTGGCTCCATGCCACAGGTTGGAGTCTGGTGATGACAAGGGAGAAAATTGAATGTCATCATTGATCTCCTGCTGCAGTGGGTACATCTTCTGAGCCTGGCTAGTTTCATAGAGCATGATAACCCACAGTTAGATCCATTTTCTACAAGTGATATAGTTTCATTTTTCTTTGCGACTGAGATTCCACATAGATGTAATTCTCTATTTGTTCATCCACTGGTACTCATGGAGGCTAATTTCATAATTTGGTTGTTGTGACTATACTAGAGTTAGTATAAGCATGCAGTTATCTCTATAGGAAGCTGTCTTTGATTCTTTGAGGCCGTGCATCCAGAGGTGATGCAGCTGGATAATATGAAAGTTGCTTAGCAATCATGTAGAAGGGCTCATGTTCTACTCTGCATCCTTGCCAGTGTTTCCTGCTGCCTGTTTTCTTGGATAGATGGACAATGTTTTCCCAAGAGGCCAGAAGTTATTAAATGAAAATCCTAGTACTAGGTATGGGATACCTCCCTGTGAGCTGTTTCTCAGGGAGTTTCCAGAGCACCCCCAAAACCTTGCAGGCTATGGTCAGTAGCCCTGGTTGCCCACCAGCACAAGAACATAGGACACTATTGTTGCAGGTTACCACACACTTGGCTTGCAAGGCATTGAGGAATCAAAATGAACAGAAGCTGACGTTTTCTCCATGTTGTCTAGCTTTCATAGTGCTGGGAAGTGCTGGCAAGCTGCTGAGGGAGAAAATTCAGCAATGGTGTGTACCCCACGTGTGTACCCCATGGGCTGTAAAAAATGACCTGCTTGTCAAGATATGCCTACTAGAGCAATAGTTGCTTGAGTATTATGGGGTAACTACTGCTTTCTGACTGGACTTGAGGCCTGCTCCCCGGGACGGAGCTCACACCTGGTACTGTTAACCTGGCCAAGAGCCTGTGCCTGGAGAGTTTATAGGTCTCCAAGGCGAAGTTGCTGTGGTCACTTTACCAAATGGACACAACATTCCTCTACACATTTGTGCCCAGAGATCAACGCTCCTGTCAGCTTCAGTATGGGAAGATTCTTTTTTTTTTTTATTTTTGCAGTGATTATGACAGAGGTTAATAATTGGTCAGAGTGCAGGGAATTAGAGACTGTAGGATGCTTGGCCTTGAAGAAGGCATCTGTGTCCCGAGGGCCCCCCCCCCATCTCCCCACAGGCTCAGATAACATTGAGGAAGAGGGGTAGGAAGAACATCAGAGATTGGGGAGAAGATTGAAATAGTTCTCTGGACACCACACAGCCGCTGCTCTCACCACAGCTGCGGTTGGCTGCTCAAAACTGGATTTCGTTAGCATTTTATCATGCACTGGGGAGGGCTTCGTGAGACCCCTCTTCTCACTGAGGGGTTACAGGCAGTCAGTCGGAGGGTAGAGGAGGACAGATTATTTTCTTCAGTGGTGTGGCCACTGATGCGTTGCCCACGCTCCAGGAAATGACCCCAAACTCATGCTCACTCAAACAACCACAAGGAAACTCAGCGGGTCAAAGAAAACATTAGAAGAGGAAGGAGGGGGCTTGCAGGAGGACAGTGTTTCAGCAGAAGTGGGGTAGGTGATGGGAAAAGAGGGGTAATAGGGGGTGAAAAATGCCCCAAGCTCATTATATACATGTATGAAGCTGTCAAAGAATTAGAAAAATGGGAGCTGTAGAGATGGCTCTGAGGTTAAGAGCACTGACTGTTCTTCCAGAGGTCCTGAGTTCAATTCCCAGCAACCACATGATGGCTCACAACCATCTGTAATGAGATCTGGTGCCCTCTTCTGGCCTGCAGTCATACATGCTGTATACATAATAAATAAATCTTTTTTTAACAGATGACTGTTCTCTGAGGATGGGGATGGGGGGGGGGGGAGATACCATTTGCCCTGATAAACACAGATTAGTAGAAAAGGAAGCATGGAAATGATGTAATGAGAAGGTGGAATGTGCAGTGCCATATATGTGTATGTGTGCTGTGTGTGTGTTCTAAATTATATGTGTGTGTGTGTGTGTGTATAAAGGTGACCACAAGGCCAAATTAGAAGCAATAAAGGTAACAATTGTCTGTTGACAGTGCTTTCCACTGCATTTTTTATTTGATTTCTTTTTCTTTCGTTGCCAAGATTCTCATTTGGCTCCCTGCCCCAAATCTCAATTTCTTTGCATTTAGAAAATTTATTATCATGGAGGTTGTTGATTATTTTTTCAACAAGGTTCTTATTCTTAGGTTGAAATTTAGATCCAGTTAAGATGGCATCAACTGAGTTACATGAAGAACATTTTCTGTCTTTGCTAGTAAATGTTTCACAATTAGCCTGGGGAAGGTTTAGGTCTTTGCTTGCAAAGGCCAATATCTGAAGCAGCCAACAGAAGTCACTGAATCTGAGGAAGGGAAAAGATGCATGCCAGTCAGCTTTGGGATTGGTGGCCTCTAACACATCACTAGATTTAGAGTTGATATCTGTCTGCTTCTGAAACTGCTCTCTAAGCTTTTTTTTTTTTTTTTTTTTTCCTGCGGCAGAGTTTCTCTGTGTAGCTTTGGAGTCTGTCCTGGAGCTCACTTGGTAGACCAGGCTGGCCTCGAACTCACAGAGATCTGCCTGCCTCTGCCTCCTGAGTGCTGGGATTAAAGGCGTGAGCCACCACTGCCACGGCGTGTTATAGTTTCTTGATCCAAGTATGTCTCCTTTTGTAGCTTTTTAATATCTCTTCCTTTGATGTGTGAGTTTTAGTCTAAGGAACCAAATATTCACTTTGTGGGATTCCATCTTGAAATCACATAAATATAACCATACTTAGCTAAGATAAAAAAGTAAACATTATGGCCTAGCACACAATTTCATAATCTTAAATACTGATTTACATATCTCAAAATGATCCTAGGTATGCAATTCACTTGGTGAATGTCACTGTAACAAAGGCTTCGGCCCTCCAGACTGTAGCACGAGTACCAGATCTTCCTGGTGGTTTAACAAGAATGGTAAGTATTTATATGTGGTGGTGTTGTGTTCCCCAAAATATTGTGCACCCCAATAAACTTATCTGGGGTCAGAGAACAGACAGCCACTAGATACAAAGGCTAGAAAATGGTGGCACTCACACCTTTAATCCTAGCATTCCAGATATAGAAATCCCTCTGGATCTCTGTGAGTTCAAGGCCACATTGGAAACAGCCAAGCATGGTGACACGCCTTTAATCCCAGAAAGCCAGCCTTTAATCCCAGGGAGTGGTGGTAGAAAGCAGAAAGATATATAAGGCGTGAGGGCCAGAGACTAGAAGCATTTGGCCTGGCTAAGGTTTTGGCTGGTTAAGCTTTCAGGCTTCTAGCAGCAGTTCAGCTGAGAGCCATTGGGATGAGGACACAGAAGCTTCCAGTCTGAGGAAACAAGATCAGCTGAGAAGTTGGCCAGGTGAGGTTAGCTGTGGCTTGTTCTGGTTCTCTGATCATCCAGTGTTCACCCCAATACCTGGCTCAGGTTTGATTTTATTAATAAGAAACTTTTTAAGATTCATGCTACATTTATATCTTTAAACAGCTATCAAGGAAACATTATAAAATCACCTAGTTCCATTCACACGAAGCCACATTTTGCCACCCAAAAAGAGACTAACAGAATTTGGAAATAAAAGGCAATTAGATGTTTCTCAAATAAATGAGACCAGGTGTCCTGGGCTGTCTGTTTCTCTATGCTGCTGTATCTGTCATTTGGGGGTGTTTCCCATCTGCTTTCCCACCTTTACAATGTGTGTGGGAATCTCAGCTCTAGGCAATGTTTACTGCATCTGATACAGCCACCATGTTTCTGTTAAAGGAGAAACAACATGGAGGATAAGGTTTGACGAAGTCTGTAGACTTCACAAAACAAATGGTAAATTTCATCTGAAGAAATAATAGAGGAGCCACTACCATGACAGCCTCTGGTGCCTGTCCTTGATGCACCTATTAGATCTGGAAGTAGTTTTGGAACTCTTCCTTTCTCTCTTGTTTTTTTTCCAGACAGGGTTTCTCTGTAGTCCAGGCTGGCCTCGAACTCACAGAGATCCACCTGCCTTTGCTTCCTGAGTGCTGGGATTAAAAATGTGCTCTAACACACTCTGCTGGGACTCTCTATAATTAAAAATAGTTTTTATTTTCACACAGTACATTCTGTTGGTTTCCCCTTCCCCAGCTCCTAGATCCCCCCTCCCCCATTTCCCTACCCACCCAAAAGCCACATCCTTTCTTCTCAGGGTCTGACAGGCACAGGTAGGCACCATCAACAAGCGATGGACTTAAGATCAGAGCCAAGCTTCTCAGTTTCCCTCGGGCGCCCCTTCAGGTAGCGCCACAATCTTGTATAGATAAATACAGCCCAAAGGGGAGAAGCTGGTCATCTCTTCCCTGCAAAGGGGGTGACAGACAAGCATGGTGAGATCTATGGAGAACCCTCTAACAAGTCCAGGTTTAGTGGTTTCATTGTACTCAACCTGCACTTCAGATCACTGGATTTCAGGCACTCACAGGGTTACAATGGGGCTTTACTGTAATTGCCAGAGCGGGTAGAATACTCTAGAAGCCTCTGAAACTTTGTTTCTACGTTTTAATGAGGATTTTAGATACAGTTTCAAATATCGTGGTACTAGAGTTAGTTTTCCATGCTCCTTGATTGAAAAGAAAAAAGAAAATTATTTTAATGAATTTGTTACCATTTGAAAGTAAATCGCACCAGTTAATGTTGAACGTACCTTTTATTTTTAGTTCTGACCATGGAAGGATCTTCTAAGAACTCAGAGAAGAAGTGGCTTCTAAGTTTGTACATTGTTTTAATTATTTTCACCTCAGCAGTCCTAGTACTCACAGTATGGAGAGGCTTGAAACCGTGGCTTTTCAAGGAAGAGGAATCCCTGAGTAGCGAGTAAATTGAATTTATGTTCCGAAGCTAAGTTTTAGTAGCATCAGGACCTTGCTACATAAGATGTCAGGAGAAGAAATGACGCTTTGTGTTTCCCTAGGACTTTGGGCACTATATCAACATTTCCTCGAATTGTGGGAAGTTTTCTAGTCAGTGAGCACTTTCTCGAAGATGATGGGTTTGGGAGTGTGGGTAATGCAGCACAGTCACCATTGTGTTAACCAAGCCATCCTCCAGTGTCTGCCCCAGACAGCAGCCAGGTCACAGGTGTGCTTGGCTTTCCACGTGGCTGTTGAGGATCTGAGTTCAAGTCCTCATGTTTATTTTGTGCAGCTGCCCACCTTCCCATGCTGCCCTGAAAACTGCTGACACTTCCTTGTTCGTATGTGCTATCCTCTGCACATCCAATAAGATATTTATTCCAAATGTTGTAACCTGGTTTTGTTTATGGCGTGTTTTCCCAAAACTTTTAAGCAGGCCATGTTCTACATTTGAGCACTCAATGGTACCTCAAGTTCAACTTTACTGAGTCCCTTTTTGTCTGTTGTTGGCTGTTCGCATAGTAGAAGGTGCCCCGAATTCAAGTTTGTCTCCGACTTGCAGCTTGTGTGTTATTCTGCCTGAGCTGGCGGAGTGCCTCCCATTGGCATTCCGAAGCTCTTGTGGACGAAACTTTAATAAACAAGGGAGGTAGGCGCCACTTTGAGATCCCAATCTCAATTCTTTTAGAATGCCTCAAAGTAGGATTTCTGGATGGGATGGTTGGTAGTTGTGCTTTTCATTTTCCAGAGCAGCCATTCTGTTACCTGCGAAAAGGTCATGAGAGAGGACAAAATCCAGTCTCAGAGCTTTATTAGGAGGAAGTTGGGGGAGAACCAGGCCTGGGGAAGAAGTACGTGCGGGGGGTGGGGGGGTGGGGGGGGACAGAGAGGAGAGAGAGGAAGAGTCTGAGGAGGAGTCTGTGTCTGGCTTTTTTAAAGATTCCCACGCACATGCGCAGGCAGGCTTATGGAGCCATGCCACACATGCGCGGATTGTGCGACCACATTTGGAGAAATGGCTATTCAGATTCTGCGCCTATCTTAGCTAGGATACCTGTCATTTTGTCATTCAATTACTTGTCTTTAGGCTATATGTGAAGTAGATTGTCTTTTGTCTGAGTGTTCTTTATATATTCCAGATGTAAGTCCTTCATCATGTATTTCATTTGTGAATGTGTTTCCCCACCCAAGACTTGTCTTCTAACTCTCTTAGCAATCATTCAGAAAGTACGTTTTAAACTTGATGAAATTCAATGGGCCAATTTGCTCTTTTAGAGGCCATAATTTGGGTATTGTACATAGGAGACAAGAGCCCAACCTAAGTTCACAAAGATTTCTCCTGAATGTTTCATAACTTTAGGTTTTACAGTTAGATATGTATGGAATTTGGGTTGAGTTTTCTATGGCCAAGAGGGCTGAGGCTGCTTCTGTGAGGCATCATTGTTCTCAGTCTTTGTTAAACAGTATGTGTGTAGTCACAGGCAAGGTGTGCTGACCTTACACCATTCTGTCTACCTCAGTGCCCGAGAAGAATGTGACTGTCCATCTGAGTTGTGAGTTCATCACTTACTCATGTCCCCATGTCAGCAAAAGAATATTCTCATGTATTTGTTCTGAGTGAATATGTTTACTCTGGCTAAGGAGCTGTCTCCACGTGTATGGAGTTATGTGTTCTGTGTTTAGAGTAGACAGCAAAAAGGGCTCAGTAGCTCTATTGGGCATCTCCTTTCTGTTCTGATTTCCTTGTCTGTGACCACTTGGTTCCCTGGACTCCTACACTTCCAGTTCGTTCTCTGTCTCTGTCTCTCTCTGTCTGTCTCTCTGTCTGTCTCTGTCTCTCTGTCTGTCTCTGTCTCTCTGCCTCTCTCTCTCTCTCTCTCTCTCTCTCTCTCTCTCTCTCTCTCTCTCTCTCTCTCACACACACACACACACACACACACACACATTGCCAAAACTGTGGTGATAAGTAAAAAAGCAAACCTAGGAATTTTGTGTTCTCATTTTTTGCATGACTTGAAATGTGTGTTTTTCTGTGGTTGAGGTATGTAAAGATTGACATGTCATTTGAGAGGCTGAGGATATAGCATGTTGTCCAAGCACTTGCCTACCTTACAAAAGGTTCTATGCTCCATTTCAACTACCATTAAAAAACACTTATTCTCGTCTTTATTTAGATCCCATTGTGTATTGTTTTATTTATTGGTAACTGGTCTTGTAAAAGAGATTCTGTTGCTTATTCAATAGTCCAATTTTTTTATTCACAAAGTTAAGATTTTTATTTCTCTTACTACCAATTAACATGCTATTTTCTATTTCTAGAACCAAATCAGAAAGCAACACTCACACCTACACCAGCAGGTGAGTGCATTAAAAGGTGGCATAAAGAAAGATGTTGAAAATGAACAATAACTTAATTATAAATCTTAATGAAACTGTAGACATCCTAACTTCAGCTGGTGAGGTAGGGCTATGGAAAACCAGACTAAGAATATGTCATAGTTTTGCTTTTAATAAGTCCTTCTTTCATTTACTAAATTATTGGAATTCTAATCCCTCCCCCAACCTCCTGCCTGCAAAAATCTAAGGAACACAATGCCGAGTCTAACAGAAGAGACGTGCAGTACATGAGGAGACATAATGGTTTCTAATACTTAGACATTATCAACCCCGAGTTATTAGTATACAAACAATACTAGGTAAACAAACCTTTGCCTTTCTCCCTGTCGTTCTTACATTCTCTCCACCTAATCTTCTAAGATGATCCCCGAGTTCCAGAAGGGTCGTGCCAATGCCTTGTTTAGGGCCGCACACTCAGGTGTCACTTTCTCAGCAGCTTGAGCAGTCATGTGTTTCTGCATTTTCCGTTGTTCATTAAAAAGAGGGGCTTCTCTGATCGAAGCCAGGTATGACGTGTATCTATGGGTAGAATAAAAAACAAAATACTGAGACGGTAGCTCAGAACCATGACAATTTAGCTAAACAACAGTACGTTTGAGCCCAGCAGCCTCAGATCTCCTCACGTGATTTTTCTTTTGACTGGCTTTGTTGGACCAGGCATGACTTGACGTTTGTGGAACAGGTCACAAATCCAAGCAAGCAGTGAGCAGTTGGTTACTGTTCTGACAGTCTCACCGCTATTACACCAGTAGGGGTGTTTTGTCGGGAACTTTGACCCTGTAATTGGTAGGGTTCGCAGTGGCCTGTATAACTCCTTCTGGCACCACGAAAGCTTCCAGCTCAGTCACATTTTGATTTCTTTATACCTTGCAACCGAGGCGTGTGGTGTCTTTAGCAATATGGTCTTATGACTTAGTTCTGGTGGGTCACCTAGTGGAATGATCATATCCTGCATCCTTTCGGAAGCCTCTTGGGTATCTCTGTCCAGCAACTCAGAAGGAAGTATATCTCGCACCTGGTACTGAGGTTTTTGTTTAATAACCCAAGGCTTTCAGGAGTAGTAGTATCTAACGTGGGGTACCCACTTCTCTCCTTCTTAATTTATGTATTTTAATTGTATGGTTTTTCACACACTTGATTTTGGTTAACCTTCTTTCTCTTCCCCACCTCATCTTCCAATCCCCAGCCTGCTTAAACTTAAGTCCCAGGTTTATGTTTTGACAATCATCCATGTTCTGTCATCCCCTCTCCCTAAGAGACCCTCCACACAAGTAGGCCTTTTCCAGGTTCCTGGTTTTTACTGGTTTACTGGTCGTGATGTTGACTATGAGCTTTTCATATATAGACTCTATTATGTTTAGGTATGCTTCTCCATCTCCAGCTTCTCTATGACTTTTATAATGAAGGGAGTTAGATTTTGTCAAAGTCCTTTTCTATCCCTATTGAATTAACCATGTGATTTCAGTATTTGAGTTCATTTATGTGATGAATTATATTTGTTGATTTATTTATGTTAACTATCTCTGTGTCTCTGAAAGAAAGCCAAATTGGTCATGATGAATGATGCTTTTCATGTGATCTTTAATATTTGGTTTACAAATATATTTTTGAGAAATTTTGCATCTATATTCATAAAGGCTATCAGAATTTTCTTTTTTTTATTGTTGTTGTGTCTTTATCTGGGTTTTGGTATCAGGCTAATCCTGGACTGATAAAATGAACTTAAAGCATTCCTTCATTTTCTGTTTTGAGTACTACTGTTGATAATTTTTTTTATTAAAGGTCTGATAGAAATCTACAGTGAATCCTTTGGGGTCTGGACTTTTTTTTTCTGAAATTGGAAGAATTGTTATTATTGCATTAGGCTCATTGCTGGTTATATATCTGCTTAAAGTATTTCTTCCATTTTGGTTTAATTTTGGTACATCACATAAGTCTAGAAAAATAATCCATTTACCTTTTTAATATTTTTTTAATTTAGAATTTTTTGTGTCCTTATGGGTTTCTGAATTGCACTGATGTCTATTATAATGGCTCACTTGTAACCTCTGATTTTACTAATTTGCTTCTTCTTTCTTTAGTTGGTTTGGTTAAGGCAGCAGTTCTCAACCTATGGGTCATGACCCCTTTGGTGTCACATAGAAGATATCCTGGATATCAGATATTTACATTATGATTCATTATAGTAGCAAAATTACAGTTATAAAGTGGCAACAAAATTATTTTACGTTTGGGGTCACCACAACAAGAGGAACTATGTTAAAGAGTCACAGCCTTAGGAAGAACCATGAGTTAAAGGGTTGCCAATCTTGTTTATCTTTCAAAGAACCAACCTCTTGCTTCATTGTTGTTGTTTTTAAAATAACTCTTTCATTAATGCATGCTCTGGTCTTTATTATTTCTCTTTTCCTACATTTTGGGGTCTGGTTGGTTCTTGCTTTTTTCTGAGGCCCTAAGGCACACCATTAAGTTATCTATTTGGGTTGTCAAGATGTTTTTGATCTAGGCTCTTAAAGCTGAAGACTCTCCTCTTAGGATTGCCTTCACTGTATAGAGTTGGGAATGTTGTGTTTTCACTTTCATTCATTTCTAGGAATCCTTGCATTTTCTTTTATGACTTCTTCGGTGATCCATTCATCATTTGGTTGTGTACTTTTCCGTCTCAACAACTGTGCACATTTTCTGTGGTATTAGTCATTCTTGAATCCCGTTTCATTTTTATTATTTTTTAAGAGAACTTCATATACGAGCACTACATCTACATCACTGCTGTCCTTTCTTTCCCTCTCCAGCTCCTCCTTTGTCCCCTTCCCAGACTTCATGACTTGATTGTCAAGAATCTTTAATTGTCTAGTATGTATGTGTATATATGTACATATGCATACATGGATATATAACCTACTGAGTCCATCCAGCTTTTTTGTATGCACTCTTGTTCATGGCTGACCACCTTGGACTGGACAATGAGCGTGGAAGTAGGAGCTTGTCCCTGGAGGAAACTGACTGTGCCTCTCTCAGCAGTCATTGACTACTTGTAGCTCTTCCTCATGGGGTTGGACCATGTGGAATTTCCCCTGTATGTTGTGGTACATCAACTGATGTCATTATGCCAGGCCTTTTCAGACTACCGGATTGTTTTATGGGTGCATTTTTTTTTTCCTCTGTCATGTCTATGCGACACTAACAGGATTCCTGAGCCTCCTTCTGCCCCTGTTGCAATTTTCCCTGAGTCTTCGATCTAGGGGTTGCATTGTAGGTATATTGGTTGGATCTAGGCTCCCCACAGTCACTTGGGATATTTCTTGGTCTGAGTGGTAGGAAATGTGTATTAATGGGAGCAGAAGGTGGGACAGAACTGATAAGATCCCACCACTCTATTACAAGAGCCTCTGTCTTGTGTCTATATTGTGTTCTCTGGGACTCTCAGGTCATGTCCATTCTTTTCTCTTTCTCACCATTTCATTTGGTTGATTAGAAATATGGAGTCTGTGGCTATGAAATGGAATAGCAGCTCAAGATTCTGACTTTTGGCATAATGATACAAAAAGACATTTTCCAGCAAGTTGTTTTTTTTTTCTTTTTTTAACCTACAACTTTGAAGGGAAAGAGGAAGTGATTGCAATAAGAATAAACATAATACAATTTGCACAGATTGTATCCTGTGGACCTAAAGGGTGTTTTCTTATTTATTTAGAACAAAATCCCAGACAAGCAGTGGAACACCTACCAACAGGTGAGTGTGTTAGAAAATGCTTCTTAAAATGAAGACACTTCAAGTGACATCATTAATCCATGGTTGGTTAATTCCTAAGTATCAATTAGATGAATGGCTAAAATACTAGACCAATAAATGAACTATTTATATTTCCTTACGTTGCTATTGCTAATGAATATGTAAATCTAAAGTAGCTGTTGCTAATGATATATAAATAATGTAGTATGTTTCTATTCAGTTTAGAAATGTTCTAAGTGTTCTGGAACTTGCTCTTCTCATTAGAATGGAGTTGAGAAATTGGGCCTAAGATGATCTAAGGATCCACAAATTGGGTTTATAAAACAAAAATTATTGTAGACTCTTTTATCTGAAAGGTTGGCCACAGTATTTATGGTTATTAGTTTTAAGGGTAAAAAAAATTCATTTAGGATACAGGTGTGATTGCATATGCCTGTAACCCCTGCATTTGGGATGAAGAGATGGGAAGATCAGGGTTAGAGGTCAGCTTGGCCTAAATGACTAACTCTTTTTCTCTCTTTCAAAAAAAAAAATTTGGCTAAGTAGTCCCAACCTTCTCTTTAGAGTAAGGTTAAGCAACACCAAGTGGTCATCCCTCAAAGCATATGCATGCAAGCAACCCTGAACAGACTTAGCAGGCTGTGTTTACATATTTATATGTATGTAATAACTAATTAAACTGTTAATTTATTATTGATAACTAATAAATATTAATTAAATTATTAAATGCACTAATAATTAAAGAGGATGCCAGGGATTGAGAGCGAGCAAGGGGCTTGGCATGAGAGGAGTTGGAGAAAGGAAAGGAAATGTAGGGAAATTGTGTAATTATATTTTAATAATAAGAAAGAGTAAGACAGCTGTTGATCGTGCTGCACATCTGTATTGTCAACACTTGGGACATGGAAGCAGGGAAGAGCAGAGGTTCTGGGTCATCCTCAGTTACTTAACGAGTTCAAGTTCATCCTGGACTACCTGAGAACCTATTTCGACAGAACAAATAAATAAAAATTTAAAACGTGCTTTACCACACAACAAGCAAAAAGAGATGGAAAAAATATAGGTATTTAAATTTAAAAAAATAGATACATTAATGTGCTATAACTATTTCATTGTGTCTGAAAAATGTGAAATTTGTAAATGCTTTTCAGTTAAAGTGTTTCTTATTCAAAAATTAAAAATCCTAAAAAATGATGAAAGTCAGTTACTTGAGGCCAAGACAATGTAATGAACATACCGAATTGAAAGCATCCTTTGAGAAGCCCCTTGTGCGGGCACACAGGTTTGCTCTTGGCATCCCCACCCCCTTTTTTTTTACTTTGTGAAAAAGTGGCTATGCTTGGAGCCACGACCCTGAACTGTGTTTTGTTCTCTCCTGCAGTTATTAGCAATCCCTTCCGGAAGAGGCTAGCACCCAGGGTCTCACTGAGAAATGGAAGAGTCCGCGCTCTTCCCTTGGTCACAGCTGAAGGAGCTAATAAACGGAATGTGAACCAATTTGCAGGCTTGCTCGTCTGTTTGTCTGTGCCGTTTCCTCCGCCTTGGTATCCAGCCCACTTGTAGTTGGGTCACACTCGGTGCCCCCACCCCCCGGGGTGGGGGTGGGCATTCAGGGGTATCAACAGTGTGTCTTCTTCACTAATTCCCCGAGCTCTTCCTGTTAACCTTCAGCATCTCCCATGTCTGTAATGGGCGACCCTCATCCAGGCCCCGCAACTTCTACCCCACCACCTTACCGCTTATGCTTTGCAGCCTGGCCTTCTGGGTCAACTGCCTGAATCAGTGCCCTTCTGGGTGTGCACCCTAGCCCTGACCTTGGCTAGAAAGGAAGAAGCAAGGTGAGAGAGCTGGCTGGGATTCACTGCTCTGCTTCCTGACTGCAGGGGCAGCGCTGCGGCTTCTCTCCTGGGAAGGGCTGTCACCCTCAAACCCTGAGCCAAGATCAATGTCTCCTTATGTCATTTTTGTCGGACATTTTGTAACAGTGATGTGAAGAGTCACCAAGACAAGCACCCCACTTCTCATCAATGCCCAAACGTGCAGCTTCAATTATCCACCTAGGAAGGCAAGCTTCAGACCCTGCCTTGCCAGACCATCCTGTTGCCAGGAACCTAGAGACATTGAAAGGAATGGTGGGTGCCCAGAAGCCTCCTCACCCATAGTAGCTGAAGCTGCAGACTGTCCTGTGCTGTGTGACATACCGGAAGAGAGCTAGAATTTCTGAAGAGACACGTTTCTGGGCATGTCTGTGAGGGGTTATCCAGGTCGTGTGAATGGAGATGGGAAGGGCTACTGTAAATGTACATAGTACCGTTCCATGGGCTGCGGTCCAGACTCTAAAGGTCTTGGCGTATATACTCAGGACTACTTCGCTTACCCACTGACATGTCACCCCACAGTGTGCTTGGGAATGAGGTAGCGTGTGCAAAAGCAAGTTTGCGAAGGAAGACTGAGTGTGTACACTAGCTTTTTCATGGGGGGGGGGGGGGGGAGGTAAGGAGCCCAATTGGCTCTTGGTAAGTGGCAAGAATAATCTTGATAATTCCAATAGTTAAGAGTGGTGTTTTGTTTATAGGGCCTTTTTCATTTTTAATACAAATTTCAAAAGAATCAGTGTTGATTATCGCAGTTTCAGTTCTTGTGAGGTCGGGCTTCTGTCATTCAACAGTTTATCTGGGTCAAACATTTTGGACTCAGGAAGCCCTCCGCCCTCAGGAACTTTCTTCTCTCCTGATTGGTCCTTCAGAGAGCTGAACAGTCGCAATGGGGGTGCAGGTAGTACAGCAGCAGGTGGAAGTCTTTCTTAAAGGGCCCGGCCTCTGTTTTCTAGACTGGCTAAAGTCCTTCTGATCCTCCTTCATTCACCCCGCTCAGAGGTCAACGCCAACCGCCAGAGAGGATGCTGGTGACAATTGGCCTGGCCACTTCCTGTGAAAAGGGGGTATCTTATGGTGTCAACCAGAGTGAGTGAGGTGGACCCCCAAGAGCAGTTCTCTCAGGCCCGTCAAGAGGGAGGGCTATTTTAGAACTCAGTTGGCTGTGTAGACCTGGGATGCCATAGAGCCATGAGGTGACCAGGTGTAATGCAGACCAGGGAACATCTGTAGCTATGAAGAAAAACGAGTAATTGGAATAATTATAACCCCTAGTGAGAACGTGACTTACAAAATCTGACAAACACTTGGTGCAGTTTTGCCTTCCTCTGAGGAGGACAAACACACAAGAAAACTGTTCAAAACCCTCTCAGGATGTGCCATAAACATCGACGAGGCATTTCCTTATCGCCTTTGTCTATTGCAAAGCTCACACCATGGTAAAGCTGTGTCCTTAAAGGGTCGAAAAGTCACTCATTTGTCACCTACGTTCAGGGGTCAGCCACCCTGTCTCTTCTACCATCCCCTCATGGGAAACACTAGAGACAAGTTAATAGAATACTTCCACATCACTATCAACGTGTCTTATTCAGAAAGGTGAATTGGAACAGGCTGAACTTTACAGGGAGCCCTGGAACACAAGGGCGATGCTTAGAAATCTCACACGAAGGGCCTGTCATAGTAAATGCTGTTCATCTCCCTGCCCCCAACAGTAAACACTCACTTCCCATGTACTGACAGTACTGACTGGGAGTGGACACCAGGGACCAAGTCTGGGTGAGGTCAGGGTCCCATTCACACTGGGGCAAAGCCGAAGGCCGTTCTCTCACAGTCTAGGCAGGAGAAGTAATACCACTGGGTTCTGTTTTGTAAAATTGCCCAGCGGTTTCCCACAGACTTGAGTATTCTGGACAGCTGTACCTAATTCTGTGTTAGGTGACTGGAGACATAATCATTTCACCCAGTCAGGGAACATAGGCAGTTAGAATACAGTATGCCATATTATAGTCTTGAGTCCTTATTATCCAGAGAGGAAGGGGATCCAATGTGGTAAATGTATGGTTAGACTTTGTTTCCACATTCAGGAGGACAGGCCATGGGCCCATGGACAGCTCAGATCCCAGTTGAATTAAGATTCTTAGTAGATCTCAGTGGGCCCGAGTACAAAAAAAAAAAAAATCTCTCAAGTAGTAATGGAGGCATATTCCTGAAAAATACATCCTTTATTCCTCTAATCCTGGATTTTGTTTTCTTTTCCATTACAACATTCCAGCCTTTTCCCTCCTCCTAAAATAACAGGCAACTCATGTGTCTTATACCAGGAAGGGAGGCCTTTTTTAATGAGTGTTTCTCCTGACATGTTACTTCTAAGTTGTCTTACAATCCCTAGGCCTGCACCAATTCACTCTAGTAAGTCCCATCTACTACAAGATTCGGCTACAACTTAGGGGGGCCTTTGGTCCACTGTCTCTCTGGGCCAGTGCTGAGAAGCCACCATAGAGACTGGGTCTGTTGGAAAACTGGCCTAAGGAGAGTTAAAAGCAATGGACCCACAATCTGGAAACACCCCACTACAGGATAAGTAAAATGGGTGCTATTCCCAGGTAAGCAAAAGTCTAGATGCGCCACAGAGGCTCACAGGGCTACTCAGCCCTCAAGGTGAGACTGGTCTGAGGAGGCCTTTTCCGGTCTACTAAGTCTTGCTCAATTCAGCCTGCAAAGTAAGATTGACTTTGGGAGGTAGGTGGGACTGGTCACACCTAGCAGCTGGGTTTGTCTACGAGGGATGTTACATAGCCCATCAGGTTCATTAAGCCTCTATGCGGATAGTTTTACCTGAGAGGGGACCTTACAGTTAGTCCATCAACAGTTCCTGGCCAGGGGCAGTCATTCTATTGCTGGTAAAGAAGGCAGGAATTTGACAATTTTTATTTCCAATCCAGGGTTCCACTAGGGAAGGATTGAAAGAAGTGCTCTTATCAGGGCTAGGGCCAAGATGAGAGAGTAGTCCCCCCAAAGATTCCCCTTTTCTGCAGGTCGGAGGTGGTCCTGCAGAAGAATTTTAGCCATGAATCCATGCTAGCTACCACTATGACTATGGGGGTAGACAGAAGGCAGAATAGGAACCCAGCCAACTGAGGCTCAGAAGGGAGTCTCCTTGAGGACTTTGACCAGGAGCAGATCTCCAGGACAGAATGGGGAGCCCCCACCTCTCTCCTTTCAGGGACTGCCTTCCTGGCCTCTGAACTTGTTAGAACCTGGCTAGATATGGTATACTAGCTGGATAATCTCTAAGGGAAAAGCTTCAGAAAGAGTCATTCCCAATGCTCGTAGGGTAATCTTTAGCCACATCAAAGCTAACGGCAATAACTTTCTTCAGGGAATTTGGAATTCTATTCAAAAGGGCATTTATCATCTTCTGTGCTCCCACCATCCCGTAAAGATACCCACCCATACTAGTAGCAAACTGGTTTTAAGTCTTCCTGTTGAGTGGGTAAAAAATCTATTCATCGTCTTCTAGACATTTTCAGGCTCTGTGCGCCACAGGGAGGCAGGTGATAGCTATGGGGATTTGACAGACTTTGAATCCCTGAGCTATCTAGATAACAGCCCCTGATATTGCTCTCTCTACAAACGTTCTTTGAACTAGCTGAATGAGTTTTCCCTTTGCAGGTGGCACATTTAGTAGAGCGATTTTGAAGTTCTTCCGGTGTAGGCATTGAGACAGCTTTAGGTGACCACCAGTGGTGACTGTAACCTCCCGGGGAAACAGGGCTGCATCTAATAAGTCGAACACCTCCTTGGAGTGTTGTGATAAGTGTCCCCCTTTTTCAAGACAGATGGAAGACACAGGGAGAAGAGAAGAGAATTCAAATTTAGGCTCTCTCTTGGTCAAACCAATCCAAGAGGAAGCTGCTCTATTTTTATTGTTTAATGCATCATTGATGGAAATACCACAAAAACAAACAACTCAATTAAAAAATCAAATTGGTGATGGAACTAAACAGTTCTTGGGTTTGTTTGTTTGTTTCTTTTCCGAGACAGGATTTCTCTGTGAAACAGTCTTGGCTGTCCTGGAACTCACAGAGATCCACCTGCCTCTGCCTCCTGAGTGCTGGGATTAAAGGTGTGTGCCATTACTGTCCAGCAGAACTAAACAGGTCTTAAAAGATGAAATATGGTTGAGAAACATTTAAGCAAATGTTCAACATCCTTAATCATTTGGAAATCTCAAAACTACTTTGAGATTGCTTCTTACTCCAGCCAGAATGGCTAAAACCCAAAAACAAATGACAAAGGCTTATCTGGACGTGGGGGAGGGAACATGTATTTGATGCTGGTGGGAATTCAAACTGGCGCAGCCACATGGAAATTATTACGGAGGTAAAATATAGCTCTACCATATGATCCCAAATATACCAGCTATACCCAAAGAACTTTATATCTTACTGCAAAACACTTGATTTTCCATATTTATTGCTGCTCTAGTCATAATATCCAGGAAACAGAAACAGCCTAGATGTCCATCAACCGATGAATGGATAATGAAAATGTGTACACTTACCCAGGAAAATATTATTTAGCTATGAAGAAAAACAAAATTATGAAATAGGAAGGCCGGTGGACAGAGCTGGAAACAATCATTCTGAGCCAGGTAACCTTGACGCAGGAAGATAAACATCACATTTGATCTCATTTGTGTAAGTTTCTCCACACAAAGAGAAAACAACCAGGAAACTGTAGTAGAAAGTGGACACTTCTGGTAATTACTGCCAACTTAGCAATACTAAATACTCTAGTCTGTGAGTGTGAGAGGTTTCCATTTTCTTTATTTTATGGATATATAAATCCAGAGACATTTCACAACTACCACTTACTAATTTCACAGCTGCCACAATTACCGCATACTAGCCGTTCAAAATGTTGCCAACATACTATAGGAATCCCTTGGCCAAAGGCAGTATCATGTTGTTGTTGATGTCCATTACTTCTTGTTTTCAGTGTGTGTGATATAGTAGGGAGTCTATTAGTTATGTATACCCCTCTGATGTGATAATACCCCAAAGAAACAACTCAGGAGAAAGAGTTATCTTGGATCATGGTTTCAGAAGGCATTGGTCCATCATAGCTAGACTGCTCGGAGGGGTGGCTGCTTTTCACGGCACAAGTGTGTGTAGAAGCTGCTCATGTCACCATGGACTTGGAGGGAGGGAGAGCTGGGAGAGAGTAGACCCTCCGATCAACCTTCCTAATGCTGTGACTCTTTAATACAGTTCCTCATGTTGTGGTGATTCCCCAACCAGAAAATTATTTCATTGTTACTTCATTACTGTAATTTTGCTACTGTTATGAATCATAATGTAAATGTCTCATATGTGACCCCCCCAGGGGGTCATGACCCACAAGTTGAGAACTGCTGGAGTAGGGGAAAAGAGAGGAAATATCAGGGGCCAGGCAGAATGCTCAAAGGCCTACAGTAGTGATCACCCCAATGATCCACCTCCTTTGGATAGACCCCACTGTGTAAAGGTCCACAGCCTCTTTAAATAGCCCTACCAGCTGAAGGGCAAACACTCCAAACGCAAGACTGTGGACAGGGGCCTTTCAAATTCAAAATTGCTGTTCCCGAGGCCGTGCCAGAAACCGAGGTACATCAGCAGTATCGCTCAGTGTCCGTGTCCTGGAGATTTTATGGACACCCTCACGGAACATTAGTTTTTCAGTCCTGCCAGAAACATCAGAAACTTGAATATAAGTAGGAATCTGACTAGGTCAGCACAGGTCATGTTCTTTCAATGGTTAGGAATGCCAGGCAAGTCAGCTCGCCTTGCAGGCACAGACATGTAGGGAGGTTGGGAGGCACGCCTCTTTCTCTGGATTTAAGACCTGTCTCTGCCCCCCTGATTTCCCTTTAAATGCCTGTTTTATCTTTCTCTGCTCCTTTTGGGCATCTTTGTCAGCCTGACCTCTCCAATTCCTAATCCATCAAGCAGCCGTGTCCAGTCTACTACTCCTATCTGGTGTGACTTTGTTACCTGGTCCCTTTTAAAAGTGAACTGTTGCCGGGTGGTGGTGGCGCATGCCTTAAATCCCAGCACTCGGGAGGCAGAGGCAGGCGGATCTCTGTGAGTTCGAGGCCAGCCTGGGCTACCGAGTGAGCTCCAGGAAAGGCACAAAGCTACACAGAGAAACCCTGTCTCGAAAAACAAAACAAAAACAACAAAAAAAAAAGTGAACTGTTATCTGTTACACTTTCTCGAAGTTTCTCACCATGGCAAAGTAACTGCAAAGCAAATTTATAAACATGTTTTATCTTTTGCAACAAAATTATAGTTAATGTGGGGTGTGGCTGGATCTTTATAGTACTTGGGATCTGGGCTAGGGTCTACAAAGAAGGGAGTGCCCGTGGATACCAGGAAATCATTATTTGGTTCTCGTACATATTTTTTTTCTTTTGAGAATTTCTTACATGAGTTCTGTACTTAGGGCATTTCCACTGTTTCGCCCCCCCCAACTCCTCTAGTGTACTTCCTATTCCCTCTTGGATTCATAACCTCTTCTTTAATATTATTCTGTTAAGCACACGCATGTGCATGCAAACTCTAGGGTCCATTTAGTGTTGCTTGCACACACATGTGTTCAGGACTCAGAATTTGGAACTGGATGACTTGCTGGTCTCTCTAGAAAATGGATTCTTCCTTCTCTCGGCAGCCATTGATTGCCTGGCACTCACCATCTAGGGGCGGGGCCTTTTACATTTTTTTCCTTCACCAACACCGGCATGTTGACTGCTGTTGATATTCAGGACTTGGTTAGACCACCATATCGCCAAGATTTTGTGGGCACAGCTTTACCTGTCATGTCTAGAGGACACCATCTCACATCAGGAGTTCTGGTCCTCTGGCTCTTACAAATTTTCTGCCCCCTCTCTCCTGATTTTCCTGGTGGGAGTGTCGTAGATCTATCAGTTGGGGTTGAGCACCCCATGGCTACTTCATCTGGGCACTTCAAACAGTTATGGATCTCTGTAAGAGTCTCCACCTGCTGCAAAAATATGAAGCTTCTTTGATGAGGGGCTGGAGCTGCACTTTCCTGGGGGGTCTCAAGATAAGTATCTAGATGCAGAAATTATATTGGTTTAGGAACATTGCAATAGTAGATTTTTCTACTCTAAAATCTATGACCTACCTCTTCAGTCATGGGTACTTGGCTAGGTTTGTACCAAATTTACCAAGCTTGAATGCCCCCCCCACCCCCGTCGAGTGAGCCTTAAGTCGTCTTATTAGACAACTGTCAGTTACCCCAAGATAAAAGTGCCACCCTTCCACTTGAGGGGCGTCTTGTTGTTCTTTTTTGGCAGCTTGCATAGCACCTTCAGAAACTGTGAGAGCCCGGCTCAGGGAAAAGGCTCCCAGGGGGCAGTTCTACTTTGGTTCCACAAGGTCTTGTGTTCAAAGTGTGGTGTCTTCAGCAACACGGTCCTGCCTTCAAGTTCTGCGAGGCAACCAAGAGCTTTGACCCCCTTGACAAAAAACTACAAAGGAGGGTTTTGGTAGCTTGTCTGCATCTCTTGGGGAGAGCATTATCACCCAGTGTGGCATAACTCCAATTAAAAAATATATATATATGTATATATGTACATACACATATACGTAATATATGTATTTTAAGTAAGCTTATAAAATGTTTCCTGTAGCTTAAAAAAACTCTTTGTGTTGTTTATCTTTCTCCTCCCTCGATTGTTTCTTGCCAGCTCCCCACTTTTTTGGTGTTTCTTCCCTTCAAAGCATCTGTGCCCCACCATCTCCCTCTCTAGGACTCTTCCTCTCCTTTCTCCACGGTTGCATTCCCGGCTTTTGTAGTTACTTCCGCTTATAAACCCACCCCTTTAAAAGACTAATTAAAGGAGAAACCCAGGGTTGCAGACTTTGGAGTGTGTGTGACAATAAGATCCTGCAGAGACTGTTTTGAAAGGAGTTTTGACCAAGGAGTATTTTAGGGAGTGTTGGGCAGGCAGCTGCAAAAGAGAAAAGCCATGTTTACGGCATTTTATTGTGCTCAGTTGTTGGGGCAATAAGCGAGAATATCATGGAGGACCCGTGGCTGCCATCAGTAACCTCAACACTTCCGTGTATCTTTTCCTCAGTTAAGTGGAAATTGAAAAGAACGATAAACGATACAAAGAAAACCAGCTCTCTCTAGCCTGAAGAGTAAACTGTAGACAGCAGCCTGCCTTTCACAGTTCTGAGGATGGTTGGTACAGGCAGCCTACCTGCATCCCATTCTCCTGCCCTTTCCTCACTGGTTTCCTTGGAGACAGCCCTGCGGGTTCAAGGGCGCGAGCTGTCATTACTGGCTACAACGCCCTGTCCTCCGGCCAGGCCGATGCTCCTCAGCTCAGCTCCAGACCATCCAGGGAGCCATGTTCTTCCTTCTAGTGCTGTTTACGGGTCTTAGTGGGCTGCAGGCCGGCCAGAGTGAGTCCAGAGATCCAAGAGTCTCAGCTTCCGAGGGGCCAGGTTGTCTGAGGGGCAGGGCGGGCTTCAGGAAGCCCCAGGCTCCCACATTACACTGGCTTTGCTTTCTCTTTGCTCCTCGTTGGTTGCAAAGCATTCCCTGGCGTGGGGCAGGTTTTCTTTTCTTTTTTATTTTATTTTAATTAATTAATTAATTTATTTATTTATTTTGGTTTTTCGAGACAGGGTTTCTCTGTGTAGCTTTGCGCCTTTCCTGGAACTCACTTGGTAACCCAGGCTGGCCTCGAACTCACAGAGATCCGCCTGGCTCTGCCTCCTGAGTGCTAGGATTAAAGGCGTGCGCCACCACTGCTCGACTGTATTTTTTTTAATTAACATTTTTTAAATTCATTTTACATACCAAAGATCCCCCTCTTCCCTCCTCCCGCCCCTCCAGCCTCCCCCTCCCAACCCACCTCCCATTCTCTCCTCTCATGGGGTGGTACATTTAGTAGAGGCAGGTCCAAGCCCCTTCCCCCGCCTCAACTGTAATGTGGACGACAATGAGTCATATTCCCTTTCCCAATTCTGTTGCTATGTAAGTGGTAATCAAGACTCAACGAATCAATGCAAAACAAACAAATAACAACAACAACAACAACAACAAAAACCCCGTTTATCAAAAAAAATCCTTTTTTTAGCAACTGTTGCCCTCCTTGAATAAATTATTTTTAAAAAATTTAGTTAATATTTTTCATACAACATATTTTGATCATATTCTTTCCTCTCCCCCAGGTCCTCTTTATCTCCCTGCCTACCCAACTTCATATTCTTTCTCTGTCTCACTCAACCCCCTCCCCCACAAAAAAATCAAAACAAAAGCCCAATAAGATAAAAAGTACCAAATTAAAACACACACCATGTTGTGCATGTGGGCTGCCCTGGAGTGTGGTTGGTATACACAGTGCTATTCCATTAGAGAAAACTGATTTTCGCTTTCTTAATAACCATCCTCTCTTTTAGGATGGTACTCTCTTAATGAGTCTACGTTTCTAAGCTTTTCCCATCACTGTAGCTCTGTATTTAAGTAGTTTAGCTGTGAATTGAGAGGAGGGAGGGTGGTGGGAAGGGAGAACAGGGGAGAGGGAGAGGGAGGGAGGAGAAAAGGAGAATGGAATAGCAACAATTTAATAGACAGTGGAAAAGGGAAAGGACATGATGTATCAATCACCTAAGACAACTACTAATGTAGAGAAACAGATCACAATTAGACTTTAAAAAAAATGGATCTCAAAATGGTAGCAGTTATTTTAATTTTTAGGTCCTCAGAAAACCATTCTGCAGACAACAATTCCCGAAAAGATTTCATCATCGAATATGGAAGAGGACCCTGAAAATCATGTAATAGCAACACCATCTTTATATGTTACTTGTGTGAAGTTGTGCACATCAAGACGGAAACTGGGTAGATAGAGGTGGAGCTGGTGGAGCCCAGAAACGCTTCACTGCAGCAGAGCATTGTGGGATAGGAACTTCTTGGATGGGACCTCACACACGCCAAAAAGGTGGCAAGCACCT
>CABHPQ010172568.1:17489-34850 GCA_902168405.1 Peromyscus aztecus | reverse complement strand
CTTTGGGTCTTCCTTGTTAGTTAGTTTCTCTGGAGTTGTGGGTTGTTGTCTGGTTATCATTTGCTTTACATCTAGCATCCACTTATGAGTGGGTGCACACCATGTTTATTCTTCTGAGTTTGGGTTACCTCACTCAGGATGATATTTTCTAGCTCCATCCAGTTGCCTGCAAATTTCATGATGTCATCATTTTTCTCTGCTGAGTAGTACTCCATTGTGTATATATACCACATTTTCTTAGTCCATTCTTCAGTTGAGGGGCATCTAGGTTGTTTCCAGGTTCTGGCTATTACAAATAATGCTGCTATGAACATAGTTGAGCATGTGTCCCTCTGATATGATTGAGCATTCCTTGGGTATATGCCCAAGAGTGGTATAGCTGGGTCTTGAGGAAGGAAGATTGATTCCCAATTTTCTGAGAAACCGTCACACTGATTTCCAAAATGACTATAAAGAACTAATATGTTTAACATGCTTTCCAAAGTGGGCATGGTGGGTATGCCTATAATCCAAGCACTAAGAAAGTTGAGGCAGGAGGACTATAAATTTAAGGCCAACCTGCTCTACATAGCATGTTCCAGGTCAGCCTGGACTACCTAAAAGTTAGTTAATTGATTAAACAGCTCACCCTGACACTCCCACTCAAGTCTAAGCTATCACAAAAATATACTGAATATCTACTTCCTTCACCATTTTTTACTTCTTATACCCACTTCAGCACCTGGCAAAAAGGATATTTGCAAATTCATGTTTATTGCTACATCATTCAGCCAAAAGAAAAATGAAAATATGATTTTTAGGAGAATAGATGGAATTAGAGATCATCGAGTTAAGCACAATAGGCCAGACTCAGAAAAACAAATATCATATGAGCAAATATCTCATATGCAAGTCTAGATTTATTTTTAAAGTGAACAACATAAAAGGGGACCCAGTTTAGGAGACAGCAGGACAGACTATAAAGAAGGGTAATGGTGGGTGAATATAATCAAAGCACATCAGTTACATGTGTGACAGTGTCATAATGAAATCCATCATATTTTACAATAAATACATATTAACAAAAAAATCATGGAGAAGGCTAGGGACATAGATCAGTAACAGAGCACCTGCCTAGCCTGCGCCATGCCCTGTGTTCAAAGCCAGTACTGGAAAAGAAAACACAAAAACTCTTGGAGAAACGAAGCAGATATATAATGAATATATATTAAATACATAAATAAATGACTTCTACAGGAACAAACAAACAAACAAACAAAAACCTAGCCAGGTGGTGTTGGCATACACCTTTAATCTCAGCACTAGGGAGGCAGAGGTAGGAGGATCTCTGTGAATTCGAAGGTCAGCCTGGTCTACAAAGCAAGTTCTAGGACAGCCAGGGCTACACAGAGAGAAACCCTATCTCAAAAAGCCAAAAAAGAAAGAGAAAAAGAAAAAGAAAAAGAGAAAAAGAAAAAGAAAAAGAAGATATTCTACAGTCCTGATACCTCCTCTTCCTACCACACACCCAACTTTCTTTCTACAGCCTTGTAAACACTAATTCCCTCTGTAATTCATAAAATTGCTGCCTCCTCTGTGTACACTTTCCCTCAATGGTCCCAAGAAACAGACTACTCGCCTTGCTTTGCTGCTGAGGTCTTGCATACAAAGAACACGATGGTGACACTACCTGGCAGTGACCAAGCACTATCCAGCTCTCCCCTCCTTTGGAAGCTCACATAGAGCAGATAACAGAGGGCTTCAATGCGCATGTCTGAATGTTTGATAAACTCAGTCTCCACACATCTTGTTCTACTCCTGATGCTTGCAGTAAAGACGGCAAAGGAGGCAGGCAGAATGGCCAGCGCTGGTGTATCCTCATGGTTCCAGGGTGGCTCAGAAACCACCAACTTTTCCCATTCCTCATTAAGCAATGCAACTGTGCTCTTTCTGTTCCCAAAATGTGCCATTAGCTGTTGGGGAGCTAAGGGAGGCATGTGCACGGTCAGCCACTTCCTGTGAGAGAGTAGTCTCACACAAGCATCAGGTAAGGACCACACTGCGGAGGGACACTGTCCTGACTGTGGGAAAAGAACTGTGTACACAAAGCTCTTCAACCACAGGGCTGGAAGAGAATCAAAACAAGCCAAAGCTTAATTAGTGTTGAAGATTTCCCGGCCAGGATCCATGTCAGAGGTCAGGCTCCAAAACCATTGCTAAGGACAGCAAGTCCATCCTAGAGACACAGATCTGGGGAGTTTTAGAATCCTTCCTATGAACCTCCATATTAGTCAGCCTTAACAGCTTTCTCTCTCTCTCTCTCTCTCTCTCTCTCTCTCTCTCTCTCTCTCTCTCTCTCACACACACACACACACACACACACACACACACACACACACACAAACCCCTGAACTCCAAGTCCTGATAAAACCACATGCTTCCCATTCTCTTCTGTTCAACTCTCCTCCCTTCTATAAATTGAATTAATGAGGAGTTTTCTAAAAGCATACATTCTCTTAAAGGCTCTGTTATTTTGAAGTTAATGGCTTTGACAAGAAGCCAGGCCAAACAGTCCCGAGCAACAATAACTCTTACAACAGCTCCAAAACTTATCCTCAAATGTCACTGAGTCCCTGCGCTGATCTCTCCTCCCTTTTGATTATTGCTGGGTGTCTTCCTCCCTCCCGTAACGTTTTATAGAGAACTCACAGGCATCAAAGGAACCAGCTAAGGACGCGAAGATGGACAGCCATGTTCAATCTCAATGTTATGATTTTTGCCTTTGCTTTCCGGCAACACATTCTAAACCCAAAATACAATCACAAATGCTGTGTCACACAAATCAAAACAGCAAAATACATCTAAAGAAAAGGGAGAGGGTCATTTCTCAACTTTATCCAATTCTCAGCATACGCACTTATGTATGATAGGCTAATGATTTTTTTTTAAGTTTGTAAAAGTGTACCTTCATTATCATTTGTGTGTGTGTGTGTGTGTGTGTGTGTGTGTGTGTGTGTGTGTACACAAGTGCAGAAACTGCATGCCACAAAGTGCATGCTAAGGTCAGAGAAGAACTTCTGGAGGAGGGGTTCTCTCCTCAAGTGTGATCTAGGGGTGGAACTGGAGCTATCAGGCTTGTGCAGCAAATGCATTCATGAGCCATTTTGCTACAAGTTAAAACTTTTTACATGACAAGCAAGTGGACACCATCAAGCAACACCCACAAAAGCAACTGCTTCAAATCATCTTCTTAAACGACACAGTGAGATGATGACCAAGATGGTGGAAAAAATACAACCAGAACTGCAGGAAACCCAGGGAGAATTGTATCTCCAAGGAGTACTAATGTTCAAAGGGTTTCTCCATACAGGACCGCATTTCCATGTGCACAACAGACAATATCGACACAGTAAACTTTTTCAAGTTCTTTAAGCCTAAAATTTGGGGGAGGAGAGCAGCGATACATGTTTATAAATAGGTTCATCTCTCCTGAAAATATAATTTAAAATAACATTTTCTGCATAAAATAGATGCAAAGTTCTGTGTCTGCAATACATTCTAGAGGTTCAGTATACATGCTCCAAGACAGAGGAAGTGGAAAAGAGAGAAGCACAAGGAACAGAAAGTCTCAGAGCTGGAGACTCACAGAGCTCGGTCACTCAGTCGTTTGATACACAAGCATAACGTGAGTGTAAAGATACACACTTGATTTCCCTGGAACCCACATGAAAAGACTTGGAGTGGCGAACACCTGTGACCCCAGCAGTGCTTGGGAGACTTCAGAAAAGAGCATGGATGCTGTTTTGTTTAAACTGTACACCTTTCCCCCATATGTAGAATTATAGAATTCTATGTCTGAAGAACGTCAAAGCTTGAGAAGCATTTCTACATGCATTAACTCATTTGGTCCCATTAACAGACCATCAAAGAAGCATATCAACTTTTCAGATGAGAACTTTGAACCTTAGGAATAGCCAATGACAGCTTGAGACTAGTTTCTGCTGCTATAACAAATACCCAAGGCTGTGGAATATAGTTTTAAAAAGAAATTTGCTTAGCTCTCAGTTTAGAAAAATAAAATATCAGGTAGCCACATCTGTCTGGCCCTGGTTGGTGGCCTTGGTAAGACACTGGCATAGTAATCACTAGAGCAGGGGGGGAAACATGTAACAAGACAGGATGCCACAGAATCAAGGATCAGGATTGCTTTTTTTCATAAAACTCACTTCCACACAAATTCACTCCTAGTGACCAGCACCCTCAATGACCTAATTACCCCAAATAAACCCCATTCTTACATATTTTACCACCTCCCAACACTGTCACACTGGATGCCACGCTTTCAACACACAAATGTCAGGGGAACCCTCCCAAACCATACCATACTATACCAGTTGGTACAACGTATAGCTTCTGACTCCTGAGTCATAGCTTACATTTCTATGCTACCTTCCAATCAGTAAGAATAAAGAGAATGAGAATTTGCAATTAAAATCAAAAAGTGTATTTGCCAAGTTACGAATATCACATGGGATAATAGGTAGTAAACTTGCTTGCTTAGAAATTGGTATAAATAGCAGGTTGAGTAGATGGCTCAGCAGTTAAGAGTGTATACTGCTTTTGCGGAGGACCCAGGTTCAGATCCCAGCATCCATACTGGGCTGCTCACAACTGCCTGTAACTCCAGTTCTACAGGATTTGATGTCCTCTTGCAGGACCTGCACACATGTGGTATATATACATACACTCAACCACATACACATAACACACACATAAAAAATAAATACATCTAAAAATACTGAGATTGGTATAAATGCAAATGATATGTTTTCATTTAGTAACTGTCTTTGGAGTCTGTCTCTGTGTCTTCCAATGTCACAAAGATTTGTCCGGTTCACGGAAGAAGGATGACTCTGACCATGGATTGGTGATGTTGCTGACTATTACTGAAAACATCCTTGGCAGAGCACAGTGTGTTTCTCACTGATCCATCTGTCTATAAGGTAAAAATGCCCAGCATTCTACAACAGGAAAGGCCCTACCATATTTAACATGAGCTCATCTATTTCTAGGGTAACTCATGTGCACCCCCTTAGGATCAAGGTGCAAGTAACCAAATAAAGGAATTTTCAAACATCCACCTTAACCATGTGTGCCTGTCCCAGCAGCTGTTACCTATTCAATCAGGATGTCTCTTTGGCACTGGCAAGATGGCTCGGCAAGTGAAGGCAAGCCTGTCTACCTGAGTTCAATCCTACAACCCATGTAGAGGTAGGAAGAGAACACTGACTCCACAAAGTTGTTCTCTGACTGGCTCACGTGTCCCACATACACCATACACACAAAAGATTTATAATAAATAAAAAATTCTAAACAAAAAAACTGATGGGGTTTTTGCTAATCATAGTTAAGCCAAGACTCTTAAAAGTCAGAGATCCAGAAATAAGAGCTAAAATCCGAAGTTCTAAAGCTGGGTTCTCACCCAGCATTTTCTGGTGCTACCATGGTTCCAACAAATGTCTACCAGTTTGTCCTTCCTTACCACCATTCCGTGCAGGGACTAGCACCCAGTACCCAGCATCCAGTAGCCTGTATATGGTACCCAGGTCTCCAGTAATCTTTAAGTACATCATCCATGAAGCCTCTATAACCTGATACTCTCTCTAGCCCAGAAACAGAAAAGCAAACCCCCTCGCAACAAGGGACAAAAATATCAAGGGCTTTTTTTTTCTGTTAGCATGCTTGAGGGTCTAAGAGGTTATTTAGTTCTTGATTTGGGGGACTGAAAGACTTCTCACACTTGACTCTGCTATTGTCACATTGTCACAGACAGAAGGACCAAGATTCTGTCCCCACTGCCAAGGGCAACAACACCATAAGTTTAGCATCTGGATGGAATTACCCACAGGACTAGTAGCTATAGATGAGCAAACCAAGAAAACATGACTTCCACACAGCTAGATAGACTGCTAAAACACTGAGTAGGAGGGTCTTTCAGGTGAACAGTGGTATACAGAAACAACATGATAAGGCAGTGGCCATGCTTTATCACCTCTAGAAGATTCCTTTCCTGTGTCAGCACCTGGTGGAGGGGACCTCATTTTGCCACTAAAAGTTAAACAGAAGCTCTACCAACATGGTCTGATGGAGTTCTTCTTTCCACAAGTCTTCAGATGAGGAAGAACAATCACCCATTTTGACCTGACATACAAAGATTCATATGCTAAAAGCAGCTGCAAGAACTTAAGGCAAGCCTCTATTCCAGGAACTGCATGAATCTCTCCTAAATGTGTGACTTCCTGAGGCCCACATGCCTCACATATGCTGCCATGAGGACAGGACAGCCACCAGCTCCCACAGCCCCATCACCAAGCCCAGTCTGTATTCACCTCATGCGACCTCAAACAGTTTTGTCATGCTCTCAGCTTCACAATACACTTCTGAATTCGGTGACGCTGTGTTCCATATCAGAAGAACAGAAAGATATGCCTACTACATCACTTCATTCAGACTGGATGAAGCAAATGAGGTACATAGTCTATGTGACTACAATGGAATTTCATTCATCCCTAAGAAAGAATAAAATTATGGCACTTCCTGGAAAATAAATGGACCGGGGGTTCATTGTGTTAAGTGAAATAAGCCAGACATGGAACAACAAATATCACATTTTCTCTAGTATGTAGGATCCACATTAAAATGTATATAGATACATACATCCACAGGACGTAAAAGTACAAAGGGGACCACAGGTGGGGGAAGAGGACTTGAAGAGTGGGGGATGAGGAGGAGGGCAACAAGAAAGGGTAATGGGATGCATATGACACGAAAGCAGATGGGGGACCATTTGGGGAAAAGAGAAGGGACCTGTAAGAGGGATAGGAGGCAGGAGAAGGCAGAGATGGGAAAAGAACAAGCAAGAGCGAAGCATGCTGACAAAGTTATGAAAACGCCATAATGAAACCCACTACTTTGCAAAATAATTAAAGATTTTAATTATAAGGGGCACAAAGTAAAAGACACAGAAAAATAATTATTATAATATTTTAAATAATCATACATTTGTGATAGAGCAATATATGTAACTGCTTTAACATATTAAGTAGCCAGAACTAATCACAAATTTACTTTCAAAGTCATAATGTATAATCAGGAAATCAGCAAACTAAAAACCACAGACTGACTGCTGTGTAAATAAAGTTTTATTGAAACACACAAA
Organism: Peromyscus aztecus; assembly: GCA_902168405.1. Classification (NCBI taxonomy): domain Eukaryota; kingdom Metazoa; phylum Chordata; class Mammalia; order Rodentia; family Cricetidae; genus Peromyscus; species Peromyscus aztecus. The sequence continues at coordinate 27,652 of CABHPQ010172568.1, read as the reverse complement.
TATTTCATCTACTATAGCAATTGAGTAAAGTATGTGAACAACAACATGATCTGCCCACCTGCCTGTGTCAAAGTAAGTTCATTCTACCCGGGGATATGACTCAGTTGCAAGGCATTTGCCTAGCATGCACAACACCTGGATAAAACTCCTTGTACCCCTACCACAACCAGAAAAGGAAAGAAAAACTAGATTCCCCATTCTGTGCTTTGGCTTCTGATCTCGCACAGATCAGGAACGGTGCAGGGCAAGAACACAGGCAGGTGCAGTGGTACAGTGGTTCTCCCTCAGTGCATGCTGGGAACCTACCCAACCAAGCTCTCCACAGACTCTCCTATGGATGAAGCAATGGAGGGTGCACACACCAGCCCTCTGTTCTGACTTAAACCAACGAAGTGGCTTTCCTGCTTTCTTCACAGGTGTCCAATGTAAAACAACAAAACTCAGTTTTTCCATAATTGGTTGTAATCTCCAGAATTTCTGACTGAGAAGTTTGTGTCTTTAGGGCTAGGAGTATAGCTCATTGGGTAAAGGGCTTTCCTGAAATGCACAAAGACAAAAGGCATGTCTTCACTCCCACCCCTGAAAGGACCTGCCTTTACAAGGGCCTTGGTTCACACACTACAAATCCAGAACCCTTACAAAGCTCCATTCTTGGATGGCTGCCATTAGTTCTGACAGCGAGGATTCACTTTTAGAACCTGCAGTAATGTTTCCACTCACAGCCCCACCAAGCACAACTTTACAGCAGGCATTTCCACACTGTGGAATCATATTCAAAGGCCCCTGATGTTATACACCACTGACATTTCAGCCTCAGCCAACACTGGACTCTAATTAGAAGCATGTGGTCTGGCCATCCAGGTAACAGCACCAGAGGCATGACCTTGCTGAGCTCAGAATTTCTCACTGATATCTGCTCAGGTTTTCCTCAGTTGTGTGTTCGTCAACCCTTCTAAACCTACTGACTAGTAACTGCTCCACTACGGGGCAGGCACACAGGGCAAGGAGTTCACAGGGTCTCAGCAGCGCCACCAAACTGTACTGAGGAGCTAGATCCAAGCCAAGTCACACCTGGGGTCCCATGGATAAGGAAGCAGGCACTGGAGGATAAACAAGAGTCTGAGACAAGCATGGGCCACATAGCAAGAATCTGCCAAAGGAAAACAAAAAGGAAGGAAAAACCCAAGAGGGAAAGGAAGGAAAGAAGAAAGGAGGGAGGGAGGCAGGGAGGAGGGAAAAGAAGTCAAACCCAGAAGAGAGACTTTCTATATCCTGGTGTTTTCTGGTCTTTTCCTTTCCATTAACATCATGCTCTGATCTAGAAAAAGACAGAGCCAACCACTAGCTTTGGAAAGGACAACACTGACTCAGGAATACTTGTGTGGTTCTCAAACCTTAACAGGCCTGAGAAAGACCTGGAAGGTGCTTGTTAAAGATTTCAAAACTTCCCCCAGAGGTCTCTGACTCAGCAGGTCTACAGTGGGAGCCAAGGATTAACAACCTGATGGAGAGCCACAGTGATGAGGTACTGGTGGTCCCAGGACCACACCTTGAGAAGCCCAGCCGAGAGCCCAGTGCAAAGAAAGAGCCAAGAGGGAGGTGAGCCAGGCCTCTGGAATTCTCAAGTGGCTTAGCAGTGTTTACAGTCTAGTCCATTGCTCCAGGAGTGTAATGCCTGCTAAGTTAAAAATTCACCAAACAGCCGCAGGCAGAAAGAAGGCCCACATGAAAGAGCTGATAACACTAATGGTGGTAAGGGTTTCTCACAAGGCCCCGTGTGGACCTCGCTACCTCCTTTTAAGATGTTTGCAGGCCCTGTTTCTTCGCTCTCTCTTCTGTGGGGTAGGAGGCTGTCATCTCCACTTCCCTTGAAAACAGTCTTCCTTATTCCCCATGAAAGCTGTCCCTCTCTACTCCTCTCCCTTCATAACTTGCATTTGCAGCCAGCCAGGCATGGTGGGGCATGGCTGCAATCACAGGATTTGGTAGGCAGAAGCAGGAGGACTGACTGCAAGATGCAGGCCAGTGAGTTGGAAGCTAGCCTGGGCAACTCGGGAGAGTATGCCTCAGAAACAGAACTAAAGAAATAGTGGGGGCAAGGAATGTGGTTCACTGGATTTGATCCCCAGAAATGCATAAACCATGCATGCTCCGCACACCTATGATCCCTGTACTTGGGAGGTGGCAACTGTAGGATCAGAAGTTCAAGCCCATCCTTGGCTAAATACCAAGCTCAAAGTCAGCCTAGGCTACATGAGACCCTGCCTCTAAATCTTTTTTAAAGAGTAGGCAACAATTGCTGCATTGGGTGAAACAATTTTCTAACTTAACTACCTCACATGTTGAGGTGCAATTTATACAAATACAACATAGGTAAATGGAATAATGAGACGCTGATGAGAATCCAGAATCAAACTAGACACACACACACACACACACACACACACACACACACACACACACAACTGCACATACACTAACAAAAAAGGGCAGCTTAACAGGTTAATAGTAAAATTAGAGAGAAAATCTGAAGAAAGGGCTAACAAAATATCACTAAGAGCCGAAGTGCAGGGACAAACATAGTCTCAGTGAAGTAAAGGTATTACTTAATGGACTAACACTGTCCCATTAAACATTTATAAAACATGGACGTTTAGTGAAGGGCTGTCAAAAGCAGGGGCAGGGGCCCACTCTCCAAATCCCCAGCTCTCCTCACTACATCAGGCAAATTCCCTCCACAATTCCCTCGGAAAGCTGAAAAGGCCCAGGTTATGTTCTAGCATGTAGCAAAGTACCTCTCTGTTAAGTGCTTTCAGCAGAGGGTCCAGGCTATCAAGGCCCATTAACATTTAGGCAGTTTCATAAGTAACTCTACTGCAAGGTCAGCCCAATCCACATTCAAACAAAATAAACATTCCCAATCACAGGCTAGAAACTGTTCCAATATTTACTTGATAACTTGACAGTCATTTACCTTTCTTTTCTCCCAAAATAACATTATTCAGGAGTTTTCCCTCCCCTGTGACAGGAGATAACTGTGTTACTAAGGACCAAGGGAGATAAGCAAGGGGCAGCGATACTGAGCTGGAAATCTGAACTAAACATGGCCTGGGGGCCTAACCCCTGGGTCCAGGGAGCCTAACCACTGGGCAAGGCTGTCTCATTGGTGTGCTAGCTCCCACCAACTGCACTGACTGTGCAACTTATCAAATGCTTGTGTATCTGCCAGGCACAGTCCTTGTCTGAACAGACAGTCAATATCCTTGCCAGACAATGCTTATGCTCCGGCAGCAGAAAAGCCAACAGTAAGCCAGTCAGCAAACAAACACTTGCAATCAGACAGTGTTACGTCTATGAAGAAAAAGAGGGTAGGGAAACAGGAGAAAGAGGGACAAAGTACTGGGGAACCAAAACGGGAATTTTAAATATTAATGGCCAGAGAAACTATCTCTGGAGACTTTGGGTTAGATATAGGAATAAATCCAGCAGTGAGGGTAGCGCTTACTCCATGTCCCAGTTACATAGATACATTCATCCTCCGAAATAAGAAACTGTCACTCACTTATACATACGTGGGTTTATTGTTGGTTGTTGGTTTTTTTTTTCACTCTTACTCTTTTAGGGGTCCCGCCACCCAGCTCCCAAATAAATGACACATGGAGGTTCATTCTTTCTTATGAATGCCTGGCCTTAGCTTGGCTTGTTGCTAGCCAGGTTTTCTTATATTATCCCATTTACCTTTTGCCTCTGGGCTTTTTCCTTTTCTTATGTCTGTATATCTTACTTTCATTCTTACTCTGTGGCTGGCTGGGTGGCTGGGTGGCTGGGTGGCTGGGAGGCTGGCCCCTAGTGTCCTCCTCTCCTTGTTCTTGTTCCTTGATCTTCTCCTCCCAGATTTCTCCTCCTCTTTTATCCTCTCTGCCTGCCAAACCCATGTATCCTTTCTCCTGCCTTGCTATTGGCCGTTCAGCTCTTTATTAGACCAATCAGGTGTTTTAGACAGGCAAAGGAACACAGCTTCATAGAGTTAAACAAATGTAACACATCTTAAAATAATATTCCACAACATGAGTTGGTGAGCATCATGGAAATGTAAAGAAAGGAAGAGAGGTACTAGACCAAACTAGTACCAACATGATCCAGCCAACAGGAAGGGGCTGGAGGACAGGGGGACACATGGACAACATGCTCTTCATCTGCTGCCCCAGTATGACAGACATAGAAACGGCTTTGTGAAACAGGTCACACAGATAGAAACAACAGATCTAAGGAAGCACATTAGTTTATCTGTATATTTTATTTTATTTGTTTAATGGGTATGGGCGTTCAGCCTGAACTTACACCTGTGTACTATGTGCAATATCTGCAGAGACAAGACAGTGGGAAAGGGTCCCCTATGACGGAGTTGCTGGCAGTTGTATACCACCACATGGGTAATGGGGAGGGAACCCTGGTCCTCTGAAAGAACTACAAGTACTCTTACCACTGAGCCATCTCTGCAGCCCCAGAAGCATGTTCTTTTAAAACTCTCTTTTCTGGGGGCTGGAGAGATGGCTCAGCACTTATGAGCATGAACTGCTCTTACATTGGACCCAGGTTTGGTTCTTAGCACCTATGTTTGGTGGCTAACAACTGCCTATAACTCCAGCTCCAGGGAATCAACGTCCTCATCTGACCTCTGTAGGCACCCACACCCGTGTATGCAAACCTACTCTCGGAGTCACACATACACATACTTAAAAAATAAAAATAAGGCCAGGCATGGTGGCATATGCCTTTATTCCCAGCACTGGAGACAGAGGCAGGAGAATCTCTTGAGCTCTAGGTTAGCCGGGTCTGCATAGCAAGTTCTAGGCCAGGCAGGGCTATATTCTATTGAGACTTTGTCTCCAAAAAAGTAAATAAAATAAATAAAACGTTTTTTTAAAAAAGTTATCTTTTCCAAAACAATCTTGGAATGTAGTAATTGGATCCCAGAATATAGTAGTTTCCTGGTTTAAGTAAAGTAAATAGAAGATTTTTATAAAACTCTTATGAACAGATAGAGCCTCCTGGTCTTTATACAGAAGGAGTAAGCATGCATACTTTATAAAATTGTACTGTCTGAGCTGGGGTGCAGTTCAGAGAGAGAGGGAGATTTACCTAAACTGCACAAAATCTTGAGCTCAGTCTTCAGGACCAAAAAAAAAAAGAATCTTTTTAAAGCCCCAGTGTCTTACATTAAAGGGCAGGAAGCAACCACTTTAGATGTTTGCAAAGAGAGTGAAATAAGCCTTGGGCATTTAAAATGAAATATAAACATCTGAAAAATCTAAAGCCACAGAAAAGCCATAATCTATTTCAGATTAAAAGACACAATGAAGTCATCACTTTCTAGTAGCTGTGATTAGAGTTTGGGTATAGTCTCAATCATTTATGCTTTTAATCTGAAACTGGTCCTTAAAAGCTGTAATGAATTAAACAACATACCACCCACAGAATCAATTGTAAAATACATTGTAACTAAAAGCATAATGACTCAATCCACTTCCTTCCTTGGTTTTCCATAATCCATTTGACCCCCTTCCTGTCACCTAATCTAATCACTGGCTCTCTCTCTCTCTCTCCATTAACTTAAGATTCTCCCTCTTACGCTGTCTGAAGTCGCTGCATTTGGTTCTCCTAGAGTTAAGGAACAATTTTATATATATATATCACTATATAAAATTGAATTGTTAAAATGTAAAGTAGACAGTGATTTGATTCATTGCTGTGTATATTCCAAGAAGAGGGTGGTGCTGGTAGACACAGAGTCTACAAGAAAAGTCTAAAACCATTTTTAGTGTGTAACACTGTTCAGAACCAGCTGGAAATATTCTTAGCCCAAGAGGCGTCTTCAGGCTTGATGAGCGAGGCCCCTCACTTCTACAACTCCCATCAAATCAACCTCATCACTACGCGGACAGCACACAGCGCAGCGCATCTCGATTCCCAATCATCCGTGCATATAGCACTCTCGAGGCTCACCCAGCAGCCTTTGGACGCACTGCCCAAACCAAGTCCTGGGATAAAGAACTGCACACATGAAAAGCGGCTTTTGGTTTCATCCAGTACTAAACCAGTCACCACCATAAACAGCTTATTCTAAAATAAAACCAAGGGTACAGATACAGCTCTAAGGCACAGCACTTGCCTAGCATTTGCAAGCCTGTGGTTGAATCCCCAGTGCAGAAAAGAAAAAAAACCTTCGACAAACACAAAAGCAACCTTTTCTGTGAGCTTGTCCATTTATTGACAGGGATACCGGCTGTCCTGCCCAGTGTACACTCTGGAGGCACTATCTGCAAGCAGATAGGAAAGGAATTTCATGATGTGGGTAGCAAAGTCATGGTTTTATTGGGATCTCTGTTACAAATTAAGAGTGGTGTACGATCTTGGGGCCAAGGTCACGTGCAAAAAAAAAGTAATGCATTTCCCACAGATACACTCCATTTGCTTGTACACTGAACCATGAGGCCAACCTGGATGAGGATGATACCAGAGAAGCGTACAATCTGGGCCCTGGGAAGGTGATTCAAAACTCCTCTTTAAGGTTGGAATGTAACTGAGCAGGATTGGAAAGTCTGAAAGCAACTTATATTTGGCTGTCAGGAACTTGGCTCAGTGACCATATATATTATCACATTTAACAAAAGTGTTTCTACTAGTTGATGAGTTCCTTCAATAATTTCTTACCTACCTTCCCTACATAGCTTTCAGTTCTGTGATTAAAATGCCATGACCAGGGGCTGGAGAGATGGCTCAGAGGTTAAGAGCACCGACTGCTCTTCCAGAGGTCCTGAGTTCAATTCCCAGCAACCACATGGTGGCTCACAACCATCTGTAACAAGATCTGGTGCCCTCTTCTGGCCTGCAGTCATACATGCTGTATACATAATAAATAAATAAATAAATAAATCTTTAAAAAAAAAAAATGCCATGACCAAAACCATCCTGGAAGGAAAAGGGTTCATTTGACTTATGCGTCCAGATCACAGTCTTCCAAAAAGGGACATCAGGACAGGAACTCAAGAGAGGAACCTGGAAGCAGGAACTTAAGAAGAGGCCATGGAGGAGTACTGCTTACTAGCTTGCTCTTTTATACAACTCAGAACCATCTGCCTATGTGTGGTACCATCCATAGTGGGCTAGGACCTCTCACGTCAATCAGCAAAATGACCCACAGACTCATCTACTAGGCCAATCTGCTGGAGGCATCTTCTCAACTGACACTTTCTATTCTCAGATGACTGGCTTGTGTCAAATTGACAAAAGGCTAAGCAGCACACTGCCCAACAAGATGAAAACCCCATCCAAGAAAACAATAACGGTTATAGATCATTTGACTGCTCAGTAAATTCATAGTGATCATTTGGTCTCATTCTGCTTCTCTTGCAGGTTTTGTTTCTGCCTCTTTTAGTCATGAGGAGGGCTAACAATAAACATAATAGGGGCTTACACCTGCAAGCTTTTGAGCCTACAAATGCACTTCATTACTTCACTCGACTCCTTGATAATCCACAGTTCAGGGCAGCATGGGGAGCATTAGCTCAGCTTACAAATTACTAAGTAGAGGCTAACTAACCTGTCTAACGTGACTTTGTTAGTCCCAAACTTAGTCCTGTTGTCTTAAGCCACAGACATATATTTAGTCTATTACCAGGTCTGAAATCCAACCTCTAAGGAAATGCTCTGATGACTCCTATGTCTGCAGATGATTCATTATCCTACACTAGGAGGGAATTCCTGCTCTGCTTCGAAACTGATCCTTTCTTATCTTTCCATCGAGAACTGCCTTACTCTTAGGGTGATATACTCAAACACTCCAAAGCATGTGCTGGGGCTAGGAAGACACCTCAGTCAGTTAAATGTAGGAAGAAGACTCAAGTTCAGTCTCAACACCTATGTACGACCCAGGCTCAGTGGTATGCATTTGCAATCCCCACACCAGGAAGGCAGAAACAGGACAACCCCTGGGGCTTGCTGGCTAGTCAGTCTAGCCAAATCTCAACCTCCAGGTTCCATCAGAGATCCTGTCTCAAGAAGAATGTAACAAGGTAACTGAGGAAGGCATTGATGGTGACATCTGGTCTCCACAAGCACGCCTACACAATATACACACACATGCGAACAAACACAGCACACAAATACACACACACACACAATGTGTACAGATGATTTTAAATTCCTAAGTTGTACAGAAAAAGAATAATTTGGTCCACAGACCTACGTAAAGATTTCAATATGTTTTAAAATCACTGTCACGGAAATGGACTGGTTACCAGTCCGGCTTGTTGTAGAGAAAAAGGAGGAAAGAGGAAAAGAAGGAGCATCAGGGAAGTCAAGTGATTGACTAATGACCTACGCACTGCACTAAGACCGGCGATGCTTCCAGTCACCGTTTGCTGCCAAACACCCATCTCTACCTACCAGGTAACTCAGCTTATTTATCTAACACTTTCTCAAACCAGGTGAGATATTTCTTGGGTTTTGTGTCTTTAACATTCTTGATAGCCATTTGGAGTTTGCTTTCTAATAGGACTTACCTAACTTTTTCAGTCATAATGCCTTTGTATCTGGGAAAACTTTGACTCAGGTATGTAAGAAATAAAACAAGTATAGAAATCAAACATTAAGATGATAAATCTTAAGGAATACTATATTGTGGGATTATTTTCATTTGCAACAGTTTTATTATGAAGTTTAAGACAAAAAAATTTAAGGTAGTATAAAAAATAGAATATAAGAAAACAAAACGAAAAGTACAAATAATAAAAAATAAAGATACTTGTTTTAAAACAATGGCATATATACAATTTTATTGTTTATTAACAATGAAAGTAAATTTCTATGCTAATGAGACAGATATGTTTATCTTACATGATATAATCCAACGATATACTAATTTGATATTTACTTGCTGAGGAATGATAGTAGAAAAATATTAAGTATCTGTCTTCTGTAATTAAACCAAGAGCAGAATACGTTGTATGTACAGTAAAAATGTATGCACACTGAGTTCATAACATACAATAGTCTTGAGCCTGAGCTGGGGTGTTTCAGGCTGTATTCAGTGGTGTTGTACTGTTTCCCTGTAGTCAGTAAAAGTGCACATGCTATAAGTTTAGAATCAAGGCTGCAGTGAAGTCACATGACACAACACAGGCGAACAGTGCCAGAAACACCTCACATTCATCATGTGTTTGATACTTCAATTTTTTTGGTCATCACACATTCAGAAACATTTTACTGTTGCTAAATTTTCACAACCCCAAATCAGTTATGTAAGCCACACTTTAAGAAACTTTGCTGTATATAATCTATCTTTAAAAACAAATTCTTTTTTTTTAATTTCTATCAGTAAAAGAAGAAAAGACTTGATCATATGTTTCACCAAATAGGACTTAGTATGACAAGTAAACACAGCACAATATGTTTAACAATAGCTATCAGGGAAATACAAATGAAGTCTATAATGGCATATTATTTCACATTCATAAAAATACAGAGACAGAGAGAATACCAAATGCTAACAAGGATGCAGAGAAGATGGATGACTGAAGGATGGCTAGTGGAAGTGTAACAGGGTACAGTTACTCTTGAAATTGGTGTTGTAGGTTTTTATAGAACTAAACACACAATTACCATTCAATCCAGCAATTTCACTCTTAGGCATTCATCCCAGAGTAACAAGAACTTATGTCCACAAGAAAACCTGTATACAAATGTACATAGCAGCTTTATTCACAATAGCCTAAGACTGGAAACAGTCCGGAAATCCTTCAACAAGTGGACAGTGGTATCTCAAGTCATGGTATGGTCCTCTGCAATAAAGAAAATGAACAACCTGGATGGATCTCTAAGGAACTGGAAAGATTTTTAAAATATAACCACCAAAGAACTACATGCTTCCATTTATGTATGTCAAGATTTTGGATACGGAGACTCAACTAGTGTCTACAGAAGCAGAGAAAGGAAGAGGATAGAAGAGGTCGGCGCAGCTCTAACAGTGCAGCAGAAGGGAAACCATTGTGCTTGGATATTTCAACACATCCCAGTGGTGTTAAAAATACAATCCTGCAAAGATGACAGTTACACAGAAACACACACACACACACACACACACACACACACACACACACACA
>CABHPQ010172568.1:0-17479 GCA_902168405.1 Peromyscus aztecus | reverse complement strand
ACACACACACACACACACACACACACACACACACACACACACAAAAGAGCACAGGTTAAAACAGAAATCTGAAGATCAACAAAACACATCCCTGCCGAAATCCCCGTACTTCAATCTTGTGAAATGTCCTCATTGAGAGAACCTGGGCAACAGCTCTACTGTATTACGCCTTACAAAAAAAAAAAAAAATCAGATCAATAGCAAGTATTTGCAAACTTAGCTATTTCAAAATAATGGGGGTAAGGGTGTCTGCTGAGTTAGCCACATGAACCTGAGCTTCCTTCTAGGACCCAAGGTGAAGGGGGAACTCCACTCTCAAAGGTCTCCTCTCACATCCATTGTCATATACACTGAAAATAATAATAAAAATAAAATAATAACATATTAGCTGTGTCTGTTTCTGGAACTACCATTTGTTTTCCCCACATGATTGGTTTACCCATGACTACTACTATCTGTTTAGCACCATGAGGGTGACTAAGAAAAGTTAGCTTTAGGAATGGAAAAAGCCTTAAGCAAGAAAGTTCCTTTTAGAGCTCACATGTGCATGAAGTTTTAGTAGAGACAAATCCACCCTAGGAAAACAAAACAGATCAGAATATTGGTTGCCTTTGGGAATAAGGAGCCAGGGAACTGACTTACCAGCCATGGAGATGGTGAGCTTCTCCATCCTGATGGGAACCCTGGCTACACAAGTCTGTGTATTTGTCAAAACTAAAGGAACCCACCAGTGACATTTATGTCCCCATCTATCTTTTAGTTTTGCCAATTTATGGAAATCTCCCATGTAAAAATGTAGATGAAGACAAAATGAAACTAAACTACTAACTTGGGAACTCTAGGACTACAATAAGACATCCTGGCTACAGTTATGTGGAGTCACCAAAGTAAATAACTCAAAATGATCCCATCTCTTTCTTGTATACTCGTCTCAGAGAAAGGAAATTGCAATCAACAGAGTAACCATGAAGCAAATTCATAAAAAAAAAAGTATCGTTAAATCAGACTAAATTAAATTAAAACAGATGTAATTAGGGCCCTCTGAAAGTCATTTTGGCTAATACTTTGTTTACATGCAGTATAGATGTAGCAACTACTGACCTCAGGCACTTTTAGCTGTTGCTATATTATTACATGTGCTTTTTATATTCCAGCTCAAGATATCCTTTACAGGTCTGTAGCTAATGTTCGGCTGCCAAGGTTACTTAAGTGAGTCTCAGCTCCCACAGAAGGAGGGGAACTCCACAGCACCTACATATTGATATGGATGTGCATTCAGCCTCTGTAAGAGGTATGTGTTTTTCTCTGCTCACTCTTGACTTTACTTAGGATATTTATTTGTTTATTTGGGCAAAACTAAAAGATGGATGGTGAACTGTTCTTACTTGTAATTATACCAGCAGAACCCAACCCTACTCACTTAATAGGCTTCCACTGCAGAGACATGTCCGCTTAATTGGCCAGACAAGTCAAGACGCTGATGAGGATTACTGCTTGACCCTATGAGCGATTCACACACATGATAACAATGTTAGAAATTTCCAATGCCTACTATCCATTTTGGTCCAGGCTCTCTGTAACTATCTCACCAGTGGCTAAAGCTCACTCAGGATGACATACTGATCACTTTCTGCCCCTTGAATGTTCTTTTCATTCAGATTGCTTCTAGAAGATATCACCAGTTTGAATCTTCACCTCATTTTATTCCTCATCCTGACACTCCAGTCTTCTACATTGCCATTCATAAAAACCAGCAACCCCATGATTAAACCTGTTCATAAAGAAACAAAACTTCAAACTCTTCCCCTAAGGGCTAGGTATAATGGCACCAACCTGTAATCCCAGCACTGTGGGGAAGCGGAGGCAGGCGGATTAGTGAAAGTTCAAGGCCAGCCTGACCTAAGTCCCAAGTTCCAAGTCAACCAGCATTGTATAGTTAAGATCCTGTTTCAAAAGAAAAAAGAAAGAAAAAGATGGGGGGGGTATCCTCCTCTGTGTGTTGATTTGGGTGGTGCCCATTTTACCAATCACTTTCAAATGAAAGGTTTGCATAGGATAACTAGGACAGCCAGATTATACTTGGTAATGGCTAACCAGAATGAAAACTGAAAGAGCCCTCTGCCCCTTTTACAAACAGATCTACATGTTCGTGTCTGTAGCTATGGTTCTAAACAGCAGTGGGTAAAGCGCATACTAGACCTCCTCAGCAGGCAGAAGAGCACACTGTACCATGAATGATTACTTTTAAACTCAGCATTTCTTCAGAACTGAAAAACATCCGTTAGGGAATCCTTTGCTCCTTAGACTGCAGAGCTTGGTATGACCAGGAGGCCAACGAAGGCTGGCATTTCAAGAAACCCAGTCCCTTAATGACAGGTGTCAGTTAAGATATTAAGCAAAGCTAACACACCATACACAGCACAGCACACACACAGACAAAGAGGATCTAGAGCTGGAGTCCATCTAGCCCCAGAAGAACCTGTGTTTTTGTATCCTTCTAGATAGAGTATGGGGTGGAGTTGGGTCCTCTCTTCTCTCTTTTGGTTAGACAAAGCATAAAGCATTCGCTGATTGAGGAATTAATATTAAAGCAGGGCTGTTGCAGAGGTGGGAACCTCAATATTCCCGGCTAGAGCACCCTGCTGATGTAAAGAATGCTCACCAAAAGAACTGATTTTGGACAAGAACCCCAAAGTAAGCCATCTTGTCATAAAAATGAAGGTACCCATAGTTCAGCTTAGAGCCTCTATTCCTCACTATTGGTCAAATTAAAGTCCAGCTACCTATTCACCTTCATTGCCACCAACAAGACATCAAGATACTGTAATCTGTCTGCCCAGGGTATTCTGTCCAAATGCATGAAGGATCCCCTATGATCATGCATGCAACTTCCACACTCGTCACTTCATCATAAAACAGTACACTGAGCATCCGAAGACACCAGGCCTCTGGGCACACAGAGCACTGCAGAGGGATCTGGCTGCAAGCTGATGGTTGACAGTGGCAATAAGAAGGAGCATAAGAGGTTTGGGTGATGGTTCAGTCAGTAAAGTACATGCCATGTAAGCTTGAGCGTGGTGAGCCAAGGAAGCCCGGAGTGAACTGTGTTGTTGACAAGGGAAAAGTCATGTCAAGAATCCCAATGCCTCATACTCATGGGAGAGGCAACACTTTCCCCAGGCGAGGCTCAGAGAGCTAGAAAAGGTTTCTTCTGATCCAAGTATTCATTGTTGACCATGTGTGTAGAAATTATCAAACACAGCTTCTTCCTCCCAGGATGACTGTGCCCTGAGAGTGTTCACCTACACGATCTCCTATAGATCCTATAGAGATTAGCTAAGGCTGCCTCCTTGTTCAGCTGTAAACCATAAAGCCACTTCCTCAAGTCCAATGTATAAAACAAACACTCTTGAGTTTCATGGTTGCTGTTGGTGCTGGTGGCGTGTCTCCATCAGGACAAGGATGGCCTACAAGAACCCAACTTTTCTGTACACAACCCTGTGTGTCCCTTCTCTCTTCATTCCCTCATCAGGTTTCCAGGACTAAGATAGACATGGCACATGAGGATCTAGGTTTGGATTCCCAAGCACCTACAGAAAAAGCCAGCTAAAGCAGCCAATGCATGTAATCCTAGTTCGGGGTGGGGGGGGGGGGGGTGGGAGGAGATCCCTGGCGCTCACTAGCCAGCTAGTCTTGCTGAGTCATTGAGCTCCAGGTTCAATGAGAAACCTTGTCTGAAAAGGTGGAAAGAGATTGAAGATGCCTGATGGAGACTTCAGACTTCAGGCCTCTGGTGCACACAATACACTAACTCACACACGACACATACAAAGAAGAACCAGGAGAGTGGGAGAGCTCACCCACGGAGTGCACATCCTTGAAGGCTTGGGGTTTTGAGCTAGCCTTTGTCAATAACAGCAAATGTACCTTATCTGATGGGAAAGGCAGAATCTTGGCAGAGGAGAAATTCTGTGCAAATAGGACAAAATGAAAACAGATACATTGTGTGCAAGACTAGCCAAATGGATCGATATGGCTTTATCAGAAATTTTCAATGACTGATGTGACAGCAATGGTGAGCATTAAATAAAAAAAGAAATTTTCTGAGGAAATTATTCCTTCATTCATCGAGGAAGAATTTTATTCCTTGTATAATAAAATCATATAATAAAATAATAAAATTGAAGAAAGTATTCCTTTATTCATCAATTCATCAACACTTACTCACTGAGCACTGACTCTGCACAAGACATTGTTCTACGGTCCTGGAGAACAGAATCTGGGCAAGCATACAGGATTTTATTTTTTTTTTCAGAGAGAAAACAGCCCTCAGATAAAGAGTTGATTCACACAAAATTCTAAACATAAACCATGACGTCATTTCAATTCCTTTCCCCAAACCACAAAAGATGTTTTCAGTTCCGTAAGTTAGAAAACTTGATCTGCCAGGGGAGGCTGGAATTTAGGAGGATGAAGGATGTCCTCCCACACTTGAGTCCTTCTACTATCTCGTGGATGCCAAGCTAAGATATTGACTGAATGTGCACAGTGAGAATGGAAGGCCAAGGCCCACTTGGTAGAAAACAAAATAAATCTATCACTTTTCTGTGTATTTGGGAACTATGGCTTTCCTTAAAGAATAAAAATTACATGGACAATGAGCCCAGATATAAGAGGTGCAGGCCCAGGACTGACCTCAGCTTCAGAAAGCTTATTTTTAAGATGTACATGTGTGTACACGTGTGTTACTCATGTGTGTGTAAGTGCATAAGCATGCATGTGTGTGGATGCTTATGTGGGCCTGAGGACAACCTCTGGTATCTTTAGAAAAACCATCCACCTCTTCTAAGACAGAAGGCTAATTGGGCCAGAATGGTTGGACAGAGAGCCCCAGGGGTCCTCTTGTTTCTGTATCACCAGCACAGGATTAAAGGCATGCATTACGTGTGTGTGTGTGTGTGTGTGTGTGTGTGTGTGTGTGTGTGTGTTTTAATGGATATTAGGGATTGAGTTCAGATCCTCATAATGAGTTACCTCCCCAGACTAAGTGTGGTAGTTTGAATGTAACGGGTCCCCATAAAACTATAGGGAGTAGCACTATTAGGAGGTGTGGCTTTTTTTTTTTTTTTGAGTAGTTTTAGCTTTGTTGGAGAAAGTGTGGCACTGTAGAGGCAGGCTTTGAGGTCTCATATATGCTCAAGCCATGCCCAGTATATCAGTTCACTTCCTGTTACCTGCAGGTCAAAGATGCAGAATTCTCAGCTCCTTCTCCAGCACCATGTCTGCCTACATGCCACCATGATGATGAAAATGGACGAAACCTCTGAACTGTAAGCCACCCAATTACACATTTTCCTTTATAAGAATTGCAGTGGCCATGGTGTCTCTTCATAGCAATAGAAAAATCTAACTAAGACACTAACCCCTTCCCTTTTTTTAAGACAGGGTGGCCTCATACATCCCAGGCTATCATTAAACCCACTATCTAACGAAGGATGTACAGATGTGGTAATGAACACCTGTAATCCCAGGACTCAGGAAGGGGAGGTGGGAAGATCAGAAGTTCAAGGTCATCCTTAGCTACATCCTGCATTAAAGGCCAACCTAGGTTACATGGAACCCTGTCATCGTAGTCGTCGTCATCATCATCATCATCATCATCATCAAAAACAAGGCTGGAGAGCTAGCTCAGCAGTTAAGAGCACCCAAGTTCAATTTCTAGCACCCACATGGCAGCTCACAATTTGTCTGTAACTCCAGTTTCAGGGAATCCAACCCCCTCTTCTGCCCTACATAAAACCAGGCATGGATATAGTACACAGACATATTTGTAGGCAAAGTATCCATACACATCAAATAAAATAAATTTATTTTTAAAAATAATAAAAAATAAAGTACAAAATAGTGAAGGACAAAGGGAAGGAAGAAAGGAAAGAGGAAAGGAGGGAAGGAAGAAATGAAGGGTAGTTGGTTTCAGCCTGCCCAGTCCCACCTCCTCCACAGAACTCTCACCACAACCCTAGATTATGATAACTGAGTTCCTGTGGACCTCACCGTTCCTCCGGCTCTTCGACATCCCGTTCCATTTAGAGAGTCTTACAGTCCACCCATACAAAGCACTATACAATACTGTATTGTGTTTGTATACCACACCAACCTACTGAATGAGGCAGAGTGCCCTCCAGAGCTCACTTCCCAAATCAGCTACCACAGGTGGTCGTCACAGCATAGTCAACTGTGCAGTTCATCTGGCTAACAACTTGTATTTCTTAAATTCTCTCACAGGCATAATAAATACTCTAAGGCCCTACACAGAATGTTTTTATTCAGCCCAGGGCACCACAGATGACCCACTAGGGACTACTTTGGTATAAGTGATCTTTAAAGTTAACCAGTGATGGTCTCTGTTACAAAGCTTGAGCCTTATAAGCATTATTCAAAATAGGAGTAATTGATAATCTAGAAACTGACTAACACTTAGTCATAGCGATTCAAGAAAGGACAGGAGGTAAGGGTAAAGACAGACAAGAAATAAAAATGATGGTCCCTGACTTCTGACGGTTCAACTTCCAGTTTTCCACTCGTGATGATATAAAAGCAAAACAAGCCTGGATCTTTTCTTGGACCAATGACATGCAGCTTGGTCTCTTCCCATACTAGGCACTGGCAGTGAGCAGTCACTCCCAGGTGGCACTCTTATCAAGGAAGGAAGTCCTACAGTGTGCTGTGTAGATGAGTTACAATGTCTAGTGAGTCATATCTGACTTATAATATTGTCAGGTAGTGGATTTATTAAGACTAGTTCCATTGAAAACAGAGGATCACCCCCACACAGACACCCCCCCCCCACACACACACACACACTCAAACACTATAATCATTAAATGAAGCATAATGTTCCAGGGACTTCTTTCCCAGTAACCTTTGGAGACTGCAGTAATAGGGAAAAGGAGGAGACTAGGGAGATAGCTCAGTGGTAAAGTGTTTGCATGCAAGCATGAGGGTGTGAGTTTGGATCACCAATACCCACATTAAAAAAACAAAGGCATGGCTGGCTAGTCCTGCAATACCAGCACTGGGCTGGTGGAGAATCTCGAGAGCTCACGGGACAGCCAGTCTCGCTAGTTAGTAAACCAGTTTCAGTCTCAAAAAATGAGGTTGAGAGCAATTGAGAAGATATTTGCTGTTAGCTCTGACCTCCACAGCCGCACGCATACAGCAGACACACATGAGGAGGAGGAGGGAGAGGGGGTGGCAGCAGAGATCGCCATCCTAAGAGTCCAAGTCCTAGCGTAGTTAGGCTTAATAAAAAGGAAGGAAAGGAGACGTGTTCACATCCGTTTTGCTCCATTTCCTTAGGTGGGAAACGGAGAGACGATGCAGGGCTAAATGCACCAATGGCATGGGCTTTATGCCATTAATCCACCCACACGAGTGGGGCAACTCCTAATTCAAATGGTCTCGTGACAGAGATGCAGAAGAAACAGGTACCTCTGCACCAGATGTCAAGTACGGATTGATCATTCTAGACAGTAAATGCTGGAGCCAGCATCTGAGTGCCACATTCAAGAGCAAGGTGCTTTCTAGGTAGCCTATTTTCAGTAAGGAATATCTCAACAGTTCATAAGGGATTTTAATTTGACACAGTACATTTTATAAGCAGCTCTGAACAACTAAAGCCATGTACTGAGAACTGAAACAGCTCCTGCCTGGTTGCAATTTTTCCTGCCACACCTAGGGTCCACAAGCAGCACTTAACGGTGACCTGTTGCTTTCTGGTGATGAGTCATCTCCAAGTAAGCATTAGGGATGGTCTCCCGGGCAGGGACAATTGGGTTCTTGGCAGCAGGCAACTGAAGGGGATGGAGGAACAAGAAACCAAGGGAAAAAAAAAAGCAGAAGCATAATGGAAGTAGTAAAGGGAACTTCCTTCAAATCCAAGGAAAAGAATCACTGAGCACTGTAGCAAAGGATGGAAACAGTTGTTCAGAAAGAAAGGTAAGGCTGAGTGTAGTGGATCACATCTGTAATCCACTACTTGAGAGGCAAAGATGGGATTGTCGTGACTCCAGGGCAAATCTGGGCTACACAGTGAGTTCCAGAGCAGCCTAGACGGCAGAATGAGACCCTGTCATTATGAACAAAACCTAAATCTATTTGCTGGGCCTGGTGGTACACATGTGTAATCTCATCACACAGGATGAGGATTGGGAGTTTAAGGTCAGCTTCAGCTACATGGTGAGTTCAGGACCAGTCTGGGCTACCTAACATCCTGTCTCAAAGAAAACTAATAAAAAAGAGGATGAGACTCACCATATAGAGAAGAACTGTTCCATTTTCCCAGAACACCGAGAGCCTTGAAGACAGGAACAAAGTTAAAACAGTAATTCTTGAAGTTTTTAATTATTTTTAAGACTTGGGGTGTGTGTGTGTGTGTGTGTGTGTGTGTGTGTGTGTGTGTGCGCGCGCGCGCGCGCGCGCCAGATCTGTGTGTGGTGACCAGAGAGGACAGAAGGGGTGTAGGTTCCCTGGAGCTGGTGTACTGGACAATTGGGAGCTGCCTAACATGGTTGCTAGAACCACACTCCAGTCCTCTGGAAGAGCCACTTCCCAGCCACTGAGGCTGTTGAATTCTCACACTCATCTAAAGCATGTCAGAAAATAAGGTAGAATAGACAGAGAGCAAGTCTCTTACTCTCTTGTTATTTTTTAATAAAAGTTAGTGTTTTTTTTTTAAGTTGTTTGCTCACTGTGGAAAAACTGAGGGGAGGAAACAGGCAAACACTTGTAAGTGCCTATGTTCTGCATTCAGCTACTGATAATATTCAGGTTCAAATAAAAGTTCATGTTTTGCAGAGATAATGTTGCACAAGCAGGCTCCCATTTTCAGTTTATGCTTTCCCAATCTAAATTTAAAATGCTGCCTAAAAAGGAAAGCAAGGTCTCTGTGTTTAACATTTCCTCATACACTTTCACTTCCATAATTTTCTCTATTGGTAGAAGACAGGAATGTTGACCTTTTCTATTCCAAACAGCTTTGTGCATAGAGAGTTCAGGTGGGCATCAATGAATCAGAGCCAGTTTGCTTCACTTTGTTTCACTGTTTGATGTTTTGTTTTTGTGTTTGTTTGTTTGTTTGTTTGGGAGTTTTCTTGTTTTTTGTTTTGTTTTGTTTTTTGAGGCTCCTGTGGTGATATTTTATTTGTGCTCTAACAAATAAAACTTATCTAGGGATCAGAGGACAGAGCTAGCCACTAGATTAGACAGAGAGGCCAGACAGTGGTGGCACAGACGACTTTAATCCTATCACTCGGGAGGCAGAGATCCGTCTGGATCTCTATGAGTTCAAGGTCACACTGGGAACAAAGCCAGGCATGGTGGCACATACCTTTAATCCCAGGAAGTGATGGCAGGAAGCAGAAAGGTATAGAAGGCGTAAGGACCAGGAACTAGAGGCCTTTAAGCAGTTCAACTGAGACCTGCAGGGGTGAGGACTCAGAGGCTTTCACTCTGAGGATTCATGGAAACAGGATCAGCTGAGGAGTTGGTGAGGTGAGGTTGGCTGTGGCTTGTTCTGTCTCTCTGATCTTTCAGAATTTACCCCAATGTCTGGCACCAGGTTTTTTTTTTTTATGAATAAGACCATTTAGCAATTCGTGTTACAGGTTCCTATCTAACTGGCACTGCCCTCAGACTCTGGACATGTAGCTAGGGCTGGTCTCCAACTCCTGATCCTCCTGCCTCTACTGCCCAAGTGTTGGGATTACAGGTATAAGATGAGGCACAGTGCCGGACCATAAGTGTATCTTTTAAGGTACACACAACATACACTGCTCAAACAGCAATGCATGATATGAAAATGAATGTTTTTCTGAAATCTTAGCCATTAAAGTAACAACTATTGAGCTGGAAAGGTGGCTCAGATGGTTAAGTGCTTTTCACACAAGCAAGAAGAACTGAGTTCTATTCTGGGCACACGAGGAAAAAGCCAGTCATGCTGGCAGGCACCTGTAAATCTAGTGGTGGGGAGGAGGAGACAGGAGGATTCCTAGAGCTGGCTGCCCACCTAGCCTTGCTCAAGCAATGAGAAATACTATGTCAAAAAGTAAAGTCGAGGGACTAGAGAGATTGCCCAGTGGCTAAGAACACGCATTGTCCCTGCAGAGGACAAGTTCTGTCCCTAGAACCCATGTGTGGTAGTTCACAGCTGCCTAATATCTGCTCCAGGGACTCTGACACCTCTGGCTCTATGGGCACTGCACTCAGGTATATGAACTCATACTCAAACATACACATGTACACATAATATAAAATAAATAAAAATTAATATTAAATCTTAAAAAAATCAAAGTGCAGTATAATAGAGGAAGACACCTAACATCATTCTCTGACCTTTATGTGCACGCGCACACACACACACACACACACACACACACACACACACACACACACGAACACACATATATGCATACACCATACACACACACCACAAACACCACCAAGAAGTAACCTCTATTGCTAATGACCAGTTAGTAAGTGATGCAGGCTGGAGTTGGAAGAGCATGGGTTTAACATGTACAAGGCCCTGGGTTCCCTGGTACCAAAAATAAGAAAATGTTATTCATTGGGCCTTTTTAATTCTGTCCTTTTACAAGGTCCCAGACTTGGTGTCATGCATTCATATTGTTCAGAGAGAGTCACTTTGCTCTCTCCAACATGTCTGAGGGTGCTTTCTTTAGTAGCTCAAGCAAATACAAGCCACAAGTGGAGGTATTAAAAGAGAAAACACTGAAGGCGATAACAGAACCGGTTAACCATACCCCAAGGCCTCCACCATTAGTGAACTTTAGAGATGTCTTAATTCACTACTCACAACTGTCCCTGAAAAGCTATCTTCTCTCACGTGAAGTGGAAGAAGAAACATTTCAGGTTTAATAGCAGGCAAAGGGGCAGGGTGAAGGCGGGTGCAAGAGTTCACAGCAAAGCCAGAGAGGAGGGGGGAGGCCGGGCTCCCACTTTACGAGCTCGGACAAGACAGAGGAAAGCCTTCCTGGTGCAGCCTTCTCCTTGGTATCTGTTCCTCAGCGCCAGGTCTGAAGTCAACCGGAGCCAGGAGCCCACACAGATGAAAGGAGCCTCCTCCTGATGCAGCAACCCTCCCAGAACCTGCAGCCTCAAGCCCAGCCAGCAGTTCCTAGAGCCTCAAGGTTACAGAGATGGTTGTTATTGGGCGAGAGAACACACACACACACACACACACACACACACACACACACACACACGTGAAAATAAGTCTGGAAACAAGAATAAAGCAATGACCAGGAAAGAGCCACTTGGCAAACCAACATCCATGGAGAATTAGCTTCTGGAAATCCTCTGAGCAACAGTTCACACCATAAAACAGCTGCTGCTCACTGTCTGTGGGCGCTAATCTCCCCCCCTCCTCTCTCTCTCTCTCTCTCTCTCTCTCTCTCTCTCTCTCTCTCTCTCTCACACACACACACACACACACACACACACACACACACACACACACTTCTTCCCAGTGGTGCTGTGGCTCTTAGCTCTTTGCTGTCACCTTTAATCCCCTAAGCATTCCTGGTCAAAAACTAAGTCACAAACTTACATGGCATTTACAGTGTTTTTGCATGATGGATTCTGTCCAAGACGTTATGACGGTAACGGAAAAGAGCAAACGGCCCCTCAAATTCAGGCATCTGCTCATCACCAAGGAAAACTGGCTCCCTACCTTATCTTCTCATTGGGCTCCTTCAGGTCCAACCGGGTGAACTCTGGCCCTTTTCCAGACCAGAACAAATCATTTCTAGAATAAGTGTATCACATTTTATTTAGTCATTTTTTTTTCTCCTCTCCCCCAGCCTTAAACTAATGGCTCTATGCTGGGGAGGAGGGAAAAAGAGAGGGAGAAAGGGGGGGAAAGTTGCTGTTTGAAAAAGTATCAGCATGCTTGACTCCTGCCAAAGTTTACAGCATAGTTCTATCCCGAGCCACATCGAGGATGGGCCGTTGAGGGGAGGAGGGGAATGGAGCCAGGCAGCTGTTTTTTCAATAAACTCTAGCAGAAACCCTCCCACTTCCTGCACTGGCTTTAGCGACCCCAGCAGAGAGGAGCAGGAGGAGGTGGCCAGAGGGATCATATTCCTCCAAGACTCATGCTACTGCCTCCCTGGCTCTGACACTCCTACCCAACTGACCAAGGTCCTTTCTGATCCACCCTGGAGCCTCAGGAGGGCAGCCAGAGGGTTTGTCTCAGCTCCTCTGGATGTTTATTCCTGGTCTCCAGGCTCCCAGGAGCGTTTCACCTCCTCCCGCTAATCTTGCCCTCCCCACGATCCACCCTCCACCCATGTATCTATCCCAGCTCGGAGGCACGCCACACATTACTGCAAAGGCAGCGAAGGAAGGGAGTGCATTTCTCATCCCACACCTTCCAAGAATATGCTGGCCTTCCTCTCCACAGATGTGGTCAACAGTGCCTGGGCTCCCCAAACCAGCCTTTCCTCAGTCACAGCCTCTGAGTTCATTCTCTTCTGGAGTGGGAAGGGAGGACGGGAACATGAGAAGGCACGAAAGAGCAGCTGCACCCACCCTGACCAAGCCCCTCAGTCAGCCCCAAAGCTCTAATTTGTTAACCTAGAAAGCCCTGGGGCATTGCAATCAAAGAGGGCTCCACCCAGCAGCACCTCTGATTACTTTTTTTCCCTTCTGTGGGCAAGCAGAGAAGAGGGAAAATAAGGACAACCATGTTCCAAACAGAAAAACTGCGTAACACTCACTTGGCTCTCACACGGCCCAGATTACAGACTCAACACCTCCATGTCTGTCCAAGTGGAAAGAGAAAACACAGGGTGCAACCTTGATCCAGCTGCCCAGACATTCTGCCAACCGGAGCATCAGCATAACCCCAAATCGCTCCTCAGTCCCCAGCTGGCTTTTTTTTTTTTTTTTTTTAATAAAGTTCTTCAGAGTTTTGTAGTTCATTTTGGTAAACTGACTGTCTCACATCCTGGTTTTTATTACTGTGCAAATCAAGGGCCACTGAACTTCACCCTTGGTAACACGCATAGACTCATGTACATAGAGAGTTGTGCACATGCATGAATTTTTCTTTTAAAAAGTCTCCAATCTTTCTCAAATGACCAAAGAGTAACCAAAGAATAGGAATCAATGTGTCACAGTTCTGTTAATGATGGAAAAAAAATTGAAAATTCAGGGTTGGGGAGCCGGCTCCGTCCATAAAGTCCTTGCTGAGCAAATGTGATGAGCCGAGTTTGATCCCAGGCACCCGAATGAAAGACAGGCACAGCTGTGTCCTCCAGCAAACCAAGAGCTGCGGAGGGCGAAGGGGAGGACCCTGGGGCTCCCTGGCCAGCTAGCCTAGCTAAAGCTCCAGCTTCCATGAGAAATGCTGCCTCAGAAAAGGTAAGGTGGGGAGCAAGGACGAAAGACAGCAGACATGGACCTCTGGCCTCCAGGCACATGGGCACATGAACATGTACAGCTAAACACACACACACACACACACACACACACACACACACACACACACACGTGTAAGTTAAAGGTATCTAAGAACAATGCCATCCGTTGGCTGGTTTAAATGGGGATATGAGTTAGCACATGATCAACCCTAAGTCACTCTGTGTCTCTACACATAGGTCTCACACAGCCTAACTCACTGACTTCCATAACGCAGACAAAAAGGCTGAATTGTTTCAAAAGGCATGAGATACCTAAAGATGGTCTTTTGTGATTTTAGCATGGTAAAGCGAGATGATATACATAACAATTGTTGGCATAAAAACGGTATGTCTCAAAAAAGCACAGCATCTCCAACACCTGTTGCCTGCCCTTGGCTACACACAACTGCACTCCCTCTCGGTTTACAACTCTCAGACTCGCCCTGTTTTCCCCAAGCTAAGAGAAAGAAGTTAAGACCCAATGGTGGCCACTCGGAATTCCAAAGTGCTGCTGCGCTCTGAGCTGGAAATCTGATTAACTGGAAATCTGATTGCACTTCGTGTTCTTCCTTCTTCATTTCTAGGACCGTTGAAGTGCAAAAGCGGGAGAGGAGAGGAAAGAACTAAATCCAAGCTCTACACAGACTTCACTGTCCTACTCTGAGGAGCAGGCAGAGGGTTCAATAGTTGATCCAGTGACTCCATCCAACGGACCACTCCAGGAGGAAGCTAATTAACCTCGGCTTTTGGCTTTCATTTTGATGGCAGAACCTAGCCTTGAGGTGAAAACCAGGAAGTACACTTACAGTAATCACCTTGAAGGGCCAGCCACCAGGGTTCTTCCTAGTCCTTCTCCGCCTGTCCTTAACTACTTTCCAGTCTCTATCAATGCTGTATACATAATTACTTACAGCCAGGAAAGCACATCTGTGAACTTCATATGAAGTATTGGCTCTAATTCACAAAAACCAGAATCTAAAGCTGATGGCCAGGTGTGGTCATGAGTGCCTGTAATCCCAGCATGTGAAAGGAAGAGGCAGGAGGATTGCCACAAGTTCCTGGGATACATAGCAAGATCTAGAATGTGTGTGTGTGTGTGTGTGTGTGTGTGTGTGTGTGTGTGTGTGTGTAGTGTGTATGTAAATAAAAAACTCTATATTTCATTGAGTATTCAAAATTCCAATAGAAATGACCCCAAATAAACAAATTTTTTAAAATTTTTAAAAAAAAAGTATTTCTGGGTCTTTGGATGGACTTGAAATCACTTAGTCATCACGTTTGGAGTTTCCAACTATAGTAGTCATTGCCAAGGTTTAGCCAGTGTGTCAAGGATTTGCTCTCCAGGATGCTACTACTGGGAGGTACTATGGACCTTTGGGAAGAGGAGCCCTATGGAAGTTTCCTTAGGTCACTAGCAAACAGGTTCCCAAAGGGAATTATGAGGCCCCAGCTTCCTTTTCTCCTTCTTTGAATGTGAGGTAACCATAGTCCTTTGCCAAGCTCTGCCTACCATGAGTATCTTAGTACCCTCACTGCCTAAAATACAGTGAGCCTACCAAATCATGAACTAGAACCTTTAAACCCCAAGCCACAATAAATCTTTGCTTTTTAATTACCTCAGACACTTTGTTACAATTACATGAAACTGGCTAACACATTTATCTATAAGATCAAATTCATAAATACAAAAGAATAATACTCCTAATTCATCTTTCTTAGAAATTGTTGACACTGGGCTGGAGCACTTGTTGCTCTTGCAGAAGACCCAGGTTTGATGCTCAGCACGCATGTGGTGGCTCACGACCATCCATGACTCCAGTTGCAGGAGATCCAATGCTCTCTTCTAACCTCCACAGGCACCAGGCACACACATGGTACACATACATATATTCAGACAAAACATTTATACACATAAATTTAAAGAAAAAAAATCTTAAAAAGAAAGCAATTATTGCAAAATTATTGGCATTGCTGTAACAATCTCAGCCACAAACCAGAACCCTGCTTTTAATGTTACAATTCTGCTAGTTTAAAATTTGGGTTTACTCTTCCAGACAGAAACACTTACAGCAACCAATCCAGAATCCTATAAATCCAAACTACAGTAGTCGTACAATTCACCAATGAACAAAGTCATATATTCAACGAGCGTGGAGTGAGCCTGTTAAATATCTGGCACCAAACAGAGAAGGACCTAACGAAGGATCTATCCAATGACCCCAAAGGTTTTATGACAGTGCATCTCCAAAATGCTATGGGAAAGAAAGGCAAATAGAGACAAAAGTTCAACATGATTACTTAAGGACCAGAAGGCACGCCTGCTCCTTGTATGCACTGGGCTTTCGTCTGGTCATGACTCAACAGTCCCCTAAGAATTTACTAGGTCCAGATGTAGCTTTCCCCGGCTCTCTGCTACCTTAATTTCTGCAGAGAAGAAACTGAACATAGTCATCAATACAAGGCCTGCCCAGCACAGAGCTTTAAAAAAATGGCTGTCTTCAGGTTGAATTTCAGAAGACACAGATTGTGATGTTGCTTTTTAAAAACTGCATCCAGCAGGATAGTGGTGGTGCACGCCTTTAATCCCAGCACTCGGGAGGCAGAGGCAGGTAGATCTCTGTGAGTTCGAGGCCAGCCTTGTCTACATACAGATCAAGTTCCAGGACAGCCAGGGCTACACAGAGAAAACGTGTCTCAAAAAAGCTAAAATCCAAAAACAAACAAAAACTGTGTCCTAGTATATCATGCCCCCCTCGTCAACGCTGGTCGTTCTTACACTACTCTGCTGGGTCAGAATATGCCCTTGATTCTTAAAATTAAGAAATCCAGTTTGAAGAGATGGCTTAGGCAATAAAGTACTGACTGTACAAGCAAAGGGCCGGAGTTTGATTCCCAGAACCCACATTAAAAAAAAAAAAAAAAAAAAAAAAAAAAAAAGCTCTATGTGGTTGTGCACACTTAAAATCCTAAAGATAGGAAGGTGGAGTGAGGAGGCTCCCCAGAGCTTCCGAGCCAGCTAACATTGGCTGTATGACCTGTTTCAAGTCAATAAGAGACCTTTTCTTAAAATACAAGCAGAACAGCCACTGAGGAACGAATGACAGACACCTGAGGTTGTCCTCAGGCCTGCATCTGCACACACATATACATATGTCAGAAAAAAAAATCTTACTATCAGTGTATGATAGCTCTACTGGTATCTTGTTTGGGGGGGGTAAATTTCTTTATGTGCATGAGCGTTTTGCCTGCATGTATATATGTACACCTTGTGTGTGTGTCTGGTGCCTGAAGATGTCAGAAGACATCAGATTCCCCTGGAACTGGAGTTATGCATAGATGACTGTGAGCCACCATGTGGGTGCTGGGAGTCAAACCCTGGTCCTCTGCAAGAGCAGCAAGTACTCTTAACCACTGAGCCATGTCTCCAACCCTCTCAAAGTATTTAGAAACTAAGTAAGGAAAGCAATCTTACATTTAGTAAAAATGCTTACCCTGTAAAAAATACAGCTGAGAAATGACAAGGTTTAAATCTCCTGTAATGTGATTATGGCTACTAGCATGAAAGGGGATTATTCATAACTGGAATAGGAAACTAAGAAGCAAAACTCCAGATAAGACAGAATCCCAAGGAAGCTGTCAGCATCTTCTACCTAAAGAGCCTCCATCAATCATTACTAGGAGCGGTGGTAACACCTCGGCCAGCCTACCAATGTCTGAGACGGGTGCCAATTCCTCTGCATTAAGGGGGACAGGTGTGTTTCCTGATACAAACCACAGCACCATGTGATCAGAAAGACAGTTAATAACTGGAAGTACAGTAATACGTGTCAGTGCATCCTTTGGAATTTAGTGCCTCAAACATAGGCTCTTCAAGGTGTTCCTGAAATGCCCTTCATGGAATCAAACTGTTCCTCTTTCTTCTGGAGTTTCCATGGGCCATAGCCCTTGGGATGTCCTGAAGACATGATGGATATCATCCTTGGACAGGAAGCTCAAGA
>CABHPQ010172567.1:0-33433 GCA_902168405.1 Peromyscus aztecus | reverse complement strand
GGTGGTGGAGGTGGTAGAGGTGGTGCTCGTGGTGGTGATGCTGGTGCTGGTGCTGGTGCTGGTGGTGGCATGTGTGTGCCAATCCAGGAAAACTAATCCACACTCCAGTGAGGGCCTTCTGCTTCCTGTTTCTTACAGCACCACTGGGTCTCTAGCAAGCTTGAGCATGGCCTGTGCCCCATTAGACTGGAAGGGAAGGAGGGTTCCCTCTGACTTGCAGAGCAGTTGAGTGGGGATCATTGGGAATCCAGGGAGCCTTAAATACTGTTTCCTGATTGTTTGTACTAAACATGGGAAAGATGACACCAGCACTGAGCTAAGTTTCTATATAAAAAATTCAACTGAATAAATAATTGCTGACATCATATACATATGACATGAGGGAGGGGACCAAAAGGTAAATATGTACATATCCCTTGTGGGAAGGCTGTGTTTTCATAATATTGGTAACCATGTTACCTGATTGGTGAAAATGTACTACTTTTATAGTTACAATATTCTAAATAGTTTGCCTTTGGGGGAGCGGTGAGGGATTGTGCAGTAGTGATGGCTGTAAATTTGGGAGGTTTGTTTTGTTTCGTTTTGGTGGGTATTTTGGGTTTGGATTTGGGTTTGGGTTTCTTTGAGACAGGGATTCTCTGTGTAGCCCCGGCTGTTCTGGAACTTGCTCTGTAGACCAGGCTGGACTCAAACTTGGGGATTTTTCTGCCTCTGCTTACACAGTGCCCAGATTAAAGGTGTGCGCCGCCGCCGCCGCCCAAGGGAGTTTGGTTTTTGAGCCAGGCTGGCTTTAAACTATCTATGTAGCTGAAGATGACTTTGGACACTTGATCCCCCTGCATTCACCTATAAAGCTCTGGGATTATAGGTACACACTACTATACCCAGTTATATAAAGTGTTGGCGACCTACCCACGAGCTTCCTGAACGTTAGCTAAGCAGTCTACCAGCTGAACTACATCTCCAGGTCATTTATGATTTCTCTTAACACATTAAACTTTCATAATACAATAATACATTTGTGAATGTAGTGGGGCATTCAGAAATAGTGATCTAAGACAAAAATATTAAATACTGAGGTATTTTCTTTAGTGATTTATTATGTGTGGTGATTTGATTGAGAATGGCACCCACATGCCATTCATATATTTGAATGTTTGGTTCGAAGTTGGTGAACTATTTAGGAAAGATTAGAATGTGGCCTTGATGGAAAAGGTGTGTCACTCGGGGGTGGTCTTTGAGGTTTCAAAAGTCCATGCCAACTCCAGTCTCTCACTCTGCCTCCATCTTTCAGATGTAAGCTCTCAGCTACTGCGCCAGAACCAAGCCTGCCTGGCTTCTACCATATTCCCCACCATGATGATCATGGACTCACCCTCTGGAACTCTAAACAAGCCCAAAATTAAATGTTTCCTTTTATAAATTGCCTTGGTCATGGTGTCTCTTCACAGCAGTAAAACAGTAGCTAAGACTTTATGTGAATAGTTTGAGAATATTGCTGACTACTGTCAGAAAAATAAGTGCATAAGATTCTTACCAGGTAGTCAAATGTGGGGCAGAGGTCAGGACTGAGATTACCAAGCAAGGAGATGTAGAGAGATCCTGGGACAGCTACCAGGTATGGAAGCAATAACAGCAAAGAGAAGAAAAACAAACTCCTTTTTGCTATATTTTAAGAGAATTGTTCTCTTGGGCCTTTTATGTGAAAGGTTGTAATAAGATATTCTAATTGCTAATAATCACTCTTTGGCTCCTGAGCTATGTTTCTTTTAATGAGATGCCATATTATGACTGGACCACAAAACTGCCTGTCTTTGTAGAAATAAACGTGCAAGGAAATCCACGAAGTTATTAAAATGAATAATTTATCTTATGTCATCCCAATAGATCCAAAGACTTCCCTTCTCAGGAATTTCTTTTTATTTTTTGCCTTTTATTGAAAATAGATTCTTTTCTCATACAATATGCTTCTTAGGTTCATTTGCTTGGAGTATCTTTTTCCAACCTTTTACCCTGAGATAATGTCTGTCCTTGATGCTGAGGTGTGTTTCTTGAACGCATCAGAAGGATGGATCCTGTTTTCACATCCATTCTGTTAGTGTGTGTCTTTCTATTGGGGAATTGAGACCAATTGATATTGAGAGATACCCATGACCAATGATTGTTGATTCCTGTTATTTTGTTCTTGGTGGTAGTGGTGGTGGTGGTATGTGTATGCGTGAGTGTGAGTGTGAGTGTGTGTGTGTGTGTGTGTGTGTGTGTGTGTGTGTGTGTGCTTCCCTTCATTTGATTTTGCTGGTCTGAGATTATTTATTCCCTGTGTTTTCATGGCTGTAATTAACCTCCTTTCCTTGGAGTTTTCCTTCTAGCACCTTCTGTAGGGCTGGATTTGTAGATAGATGTTGTTTAAATTTGGCTTTATCATGGAATATCTTATTTTCTCCATCTATGGTGATTGAAAGTTTTGCAGGGTATAGTCCTGGCTGGCATCCATGGTCTTGTGGAGTCTGCAGGCCATTCTAACTTTTAGAGTCTCCATTGAGAAGTCAGGTGCAATTCTAACAGGTTTATGTTACTTGGTCTTTTTCCCTTTCAGATTTTAATATTCTTTTGTTGTTGTTGTTCTGTATGCTTAGTGTTTTGATTATTATGCAGTGAGGGATTATTATTTGATGTTCTGTGTGCTTCTTGTATCTTGCTTGACATCTCCTTCTTTAGGTTAGGAAATTTTTCTCCTATGATTTTGTTGAGATTATTTTCTGGGCCTTTGAGCTGGGATTCTTCTGCTTCTTCTTCTCCTATTACTCTTATGTTTGGTCTTTTCATGGTATCCCAGATTTCCTGATTGTGTTGTATTTGGAGTTTCTTAAATTTAATATTTTCTTTGACTAATGAATCCATTTCATATCTTCAAAGCCTGAGATTCTCTTAGCTTGTCTCTGTAGTTCCTGTACAAATTCCTTTTTCATTTCCAGAATTCCCTCAGTTTGTATTTTCTGTATTGACTCTACTTCCATTTTCAGGCCTTGAACAGTTTGATTCTTTTCCTTCCACAGTTTGTGTTCTCTTGAATTTCTTTAAGGGATTTTATTCATTTCCTCCAATTGTTTGTGTTTTCCTGGATTTTGTTAGGGTAAGTGGGGAAAGGTACCTTGGTGGGTTGGGGTCAAAAGATGCTGCAACAGATCACACCATGCAACAGATCTAATGCAAGAGGTTTATGGGTGCAGCATCTCTGAATAGGGACATAAGATCGAGACTGAGAGACAAAACAAGAGAGAGAGAATGAGAGAATGAGAGAGAGAGAGAGAGAGAGAGAGAGAGAGAGAGAGAGAGAGAGATGTTGCTAGAGTTTTCCTGCCTGGCCCACGGTCAGGATAAATCTCTTTCACCTGCCAGTCCCACAGCCGCTCAGACCCAACCAAGTAAACACAGAGACTTATATTGCTTACAAACTGTATGACCGTGGCAGGCTTCTTGCTAACTGTCCTTAAAGCTTAAATTAATCCATTTCCATAAATCTATACCTTGCCACATGGCTCGTGGCTTACCAGCATCTTTACATGCTGCTTGTCCTGGCGGTTGGCTGTGTCTCCCTCCACCTTCCTGTTCTTTTTATTCTCTCTGTTAGTCCCGCCTATACTTCCTGCCTAGCCACTGGCCAATCAGTGTTTTATTAGCAACACATTTGCCATACAGAACATCCCACAGCAGAGAGAGAGCGCCATGGTGTCCAGAGGGACCTTTTAAAGGGTGAGAGCATGTAGCTACACAATTCATATCAACAGTGGAAATGCACCTCACCTGGCCAGGGAAGGTGACGATGTAAGCTGCTGGTGCTAAGTAGCTGAAAGGCCGGTTGACAGAGTGCCTAATTTACAAGGGATTCCTTAAGGAATCTATTCATTTCTTCTAAGGACCTCTATCATCTTCATGTCATTGGTTTTAAGGTCTTTTTCTTGTGCTTCAGCTATGTTGGAATTTTCAGTGCCCGGCTGTTGTAAGATAGCTGGGCTCTGGTGGAGAAATATGGTCCCGGCTGTTATTGATTGTGTTTCAACACTGACATCTAGGCAACTGCGTTTGGGATGAGTATAGGTCCAGGTGCTGATTTCTGGATTTGTCTTTATTGGGTGGGTGTCTTGTTCCTTGGTTTCTGTTTCTGTTTCCTCTCTGGATTTTCGGAGAGTGTGATGGTTGTGTGTTGCCTGTTTTCCTGGCCTGCTCAGCTAGTGTGTTCACAGGGAAAGCCTGCTTTTGTTGGAGGCTGGGATACTGGCATGAGTTAGGGGAAGGAAGGTTGGAGGAGAAGGTCTTTCTCATCCATTGGGGATGGGGTCCAAAAAGAAAGGGAGACTACAGCAGGTTTGCTGCTACAGAGCTAGGGATGAGACTAGGGTTGGGGGGGGGCGGTAGTGGATCTAGGGGCAATAGATCTGCCCTTAGCCTACTTATTACCCTGGAAGGAGTGGCCCTTGGGGTTCCCTGCTGGAGTTGGGGGCTAGGACAAAGCCACGAGTTTGGAGAGAGAGATTAGAAAAGAAAGATTAGAAATGGGAGCCAGGGCACAGGGAAAGCTGCCATGTTATTCCGCTGCCGAGCTGGGGGTGAGACTGAAGGACTGGATCTGGGGTAATAGAGTCCTTCTGGGAATTTTCATTGTGAGTTTATAAATGTTTCCTTTTGACCTACAACCGACCCCATAGACAGACAGACAGACAGACAGATGGACAGACACACACACACACACACACATACACACACACACACACACACACTGAACAGAGCTGAGGAAAATTTTCATTTCAATTTTGTTCTATTCAGTTGTCATGTGGCACTCTTGTAACAATTTTTCTGACCCTGTTTCCTCTTGCTAAAATGAGCAAGATTTCGAGGGTCCACTGCGGACCCAGGGTTTTGCTGGTTGCTCTTATACATGTTGCCACTAGTGCTAATCACTGTGACGTTGTGAGGCAGGCTCTAGTCTCTCTGTGGAGGCCAGACAGCCTGCTTGCCCTGCCTGAGATCTCCAGCGCTGAGATCAGAGGCAGGTCTGCAAAGGACGGACGGGTTCCTGGCCTCCCACCACGCTCACCTGCTTCCTGAAAACCTTTCCCTGGTGTGTTTCACGTGATCCATAACTTGGGCCTCATTACATTCTGTGGATTCCTCTTCTTGGATGCTTTGTAGGAAAAATGAGAACAAACAACACAAATCATAACTACAGATCTTTATTTTAGGGTGACAGGTCCCAAAGTCCTAAAAAGACAGAGGTTGGAAATAAGTGCCACTAACTTCCGTTCCTGCAGGTTTCAGCACACAACTTCATGTCTAGCCTGCCTTTTCTGAGATTAGATGACTGTCCCACAGGAGTGAAGCTATTCTAAAGAGAGACACTTCAATAGACTCTGAGGAACTAAGATCCCCCTAGGAGTCTCATGCCAGGAAGGAAGGGCCGGCCGGAGTCCTGGTGACAGTCAGAAGGGGCATTTGTCTCTAAGAAAGTGATTTCATGCAGAACAGACCTGAAGCATGGGCCCCAGGCAGTGACATGTCAGTTCTAAGCAGGCCCACTGACCGGGTCTGCCTAGTCACGCCCTTTTGTTTAAAACCAAACCTCATGTTAAGATCCCAAGGACAGACTGGGGGCTGGGTCACTAGACCTTGTCATTTGTCCATTTTCCCAGTGTGGCCAAACTGAATTAATCTTTTTTCTCGACTTTCCACTATTGCATGTGTCATAAATTAGACTAATGAGAACAGGTGGTGGTACCTAACTTGCTGGGAGGGGGGGGGGGGGGGCTGCCACAGCCCCAAACTGCAGTAACAATTATGGCTTTCCTCTCCTATTCTGGAAGTTACATAAATGTGCTGAGGTAAGAAGCTTTTTATAGCCTTCTGCATTTAAGGACAAGCTAAGAAAACCCAGAGGGCTTTGAGTCATCGAGACCTTTACTTCCATGACGTCACTTCTTCTCAGGAAGGTGGTTGCAGTCATTTGTTCCAGGAGTCCCAAGGTCACCTGTAGCTGTTCCAGCAGCAGTCCAGCTTCTTCCTCATCCCCAAGTGAATGCAGACCTCTGAGCACCCTTCCGACCAGCGGCATTATGGTCAGAGAACTCACTGTGGCCTCTTAAGTGAGAACACAGCATGTGCTATTTTTGGAACACTAAAAACAGCAAAATTCAGAGAACAAGCAAATAAGGGAAGGACTCTCGACACACAACGACCGTTTGATTTAGGTGAAATTTCACTGATGACTTCATTTGTGTAGCAAGCTCCCCAAAGCAATCTAAAATGTAATGTGAATAATAAAACCCTGCTGTTTTCTTTCACGGAGTATCAGGCAGTGTGTTCTAGCTTTGCATTCTTTAGAATGTTACCAATACATGTCAAAGTTGTTCCGCTAGGAATTGGAGCCATGGGTTTGGGAAAGGACCAGACAAGAAATTACTCTTCAGAAATGTTTCTCCTTAGGAACGACAGTCCTGAGACCATGAGATTCATGACTGGACGCTAAAGTGAGGGAGCATAAGAAATCACAGTCCATCATACCAGAGACAGCATGACTGAGCTGTGAGATAAGCAAACAGAAAGGACATCGTAAGAACATTAGGAGAGATCCCTTAAGGCAAAAGAGGAGGAGAGAAAGCCATCACAGATAGCATGGTGGGGGAAGAGGCTATCAGAAAAAAGTATCCTACTATATCTTTTTTTTTTTTTAAAGATTTGTTTATTATGTATACAGCATCTATGCCTGCAGGCCAGAAGAGGGCACCAGATCTCATTACAGATGGCTGTGAGCCACCATGTGGTTGCTGGGAATTGAACTCAGGACCTCTGGAAGAGCAGTCAGTGCTCTTAACCTCTGAGCCATCTCTCCAGCCACCCCCCCATTATATCTTGAAGGGGATGGACTCTGTGTGTCAACAGCAAGGATTGCCAGTCCTTTCCCTCAAGAACAAACTGTAGGGAGCTGTGCCCTGATTGCTCCAGCCTGCAGATCTGATCTCTTAGAGTGATTAGCATCTTCAGGTTCCGAGCCCATGATCTAACATCCTTCTGTGACAGACAACCAGGGCAAAAGGGAAAATAGTCCTTGCTGAGGTCAGACAGCTGCAAAGTGACAGAGGGGTGAGTGTGGCTGTCAACTGTTAAGTGTCCTTGACAAAGGAAAACAAAGGACTCTTTCCTTATAAGAACATGACTTGTTCAGATTTGTGCTCTCCCTTGAGACGGAACCCAGAGATTAGTGTGTGTGTATGTATGTGTGTGTGTCTGTCTGTCTGTCTGTCTGAGATGGAGTTGTGCTCTGCAGCCTAGGCTAACCTTGAACTTCGAATATTCCTGCCTCGGCCTACTGAATGCTGGGCTTGCACTACCATTGTCTAGCTCCTAGGAGTCAGATATTAGAACCATTTCAGGGTATATTTAAATTTGAAACATAGAACTGTGTAGAAAGTAATTTGATTCCTAAAGTTGTATCTGGAGATCTATGTTTATTTTTTTATGTTTTTAAAACGATATGTGTGTATGGATCAGCTATGTGCACATGAGTGCAGGTGCCCACTGACGCCAGAAGTAGATAACAGATCCCCTTGGAGCTGGAGTAACAGGCAGTTGTGAGTTGACAGACATGGGTATTGGGAGTCTAACTCAGGTCCTCCTCAAGAAGTTTATGCTCTTAACCATTTAGCCATGTCTGTAGCCCCAAGATCTGTAACTTCCTGCCAAGTCACTAATGGAGTTTCGTGTATTCACCATAATTTTCCTAAGAAACATAATCAACTAGACACGTCTATAGCCATGTCCATGTCTATGTCTACATCCACATATACAAAGCAGTGTCATAACAAGGAATTGGGTCATGAGATTATGGAAGCTGAGAAGTCTCATGACGTCTGTCACAAGGAGAAGACCCAGAGAAGGCAGCGGTACTAGGCAGGAACACAAACCCCAGAGGGCAGCATCAAGATTAACTATCAGCTGTTTGGCAGAAAAAAGACCTGAAACCACTCCCCACCAGGGTCTCTTGTAACAAAACAGAGCATGCTCAAGAAAGACTCTGTGATCTTCAAATTATGAAAAGTTGGTTATGATCTTTGGGGTCTGGTCTAGCTCTCTAGTCAACTTATATTCTCCATAGTGCTATTCTCTTTCTTAATAATCTGTCTCTGTTTCTATGGTTATCCATGCATCACTGGTTCAATTCTTTGTTCCAGGTTGCAAGACCCTGGAAATCTCAGTGAGTGCTCTCTGGAGTTAGATCCATGGTTATAACAGTACATTTTTAATGAAAGTCTGAAGAAGGCCTGAGAGCCAGGGTCCTTAAAGGTGAGTCCCAGTCTACAGAAAGAAGGCCAATGTCTCAGCTCAAGTAACTGAAGAGAGATGGCTCCCTTCCTCTGCCTTCATGTTCTCTTCAGGCCTACAGAGAATTACATGGTTCTCATCCTCTTTAGAGAGAACTGTCTACTTGACTCAGAGCCACAGTGCCAATGCTCACCTCTTCCAGAAATGCCCTCACAAATCCACCCAGAACTAATGTTTAACCAGATAAAAATCTGTTATCACACTTTAAAAACTGATGAGTGGGGCAGCTC
This sequence comes from Peromyscus aztecus, assembly GCA_902168405.1. NCBI lineage: Eukaryota > Metazoa > Chordata > Mammalia > Rodentia > Cricetidae > Peromyscus > Peromyscus aztecus. The sequence continues at coordinate 24,830 of CABHPQ010172567.1, read as the reverse complement.
TGCTCAACAAGAATTTCCAGGTGTGGGTTTTGTTGTTCTCAGCTCAAACTGGAAGGCACAAAGGAGACCAAAATGACCTGACATGCTCTCAGGACTGGTGAAGACAAGCCACAGCTTGTGAAACTGAATGGGCCTGTGCTCAGTGTCCAGCCAATTCCTCGCAGGCAAATCCAGCATAATTAACCTGTTTCTTCTCTCTAGCAGAGGAAAGACAAACAAGCCACACGAAATAGAAGATAATCAAGAGTAAATTCTGGAGCTGGAGTGATGGCTCGGTGGTCAAGAATACTGGCTGCTCTTCCAGACAATCCTGGTTCAATTCCCAGCACTCACATGGCATCTCACAACCACCTGTAACTCCAGTTCCAGAGGATCTGACGCTCTCTTCCGGCCTCCGTGGGCACCAGGCACACAGGCATGCAGACAAAATACACATACACACGACATTTGGAAAATAATTTTTCAGGAAGAGTAAATGCTGTTTCACTTTAGGATTTTATCCTAAATTAATATTAAGATTCCAGTTTATAAATTCATTGGTGGATACTGTTCTTCACAGACTGTTCCCCTCGGTCTTCCACCCTCATCCTCTGAAAAAGCAAGTGCTCTTGACTACAGAGCCATCTCTCTACCCCCTTTACTTGCCAGCTTTAATAAGCAACTCAATTACTGATTAAAATAAAAATCCAACAGGAAAAATACATGCATTTCAACACAATGAAGTGTGACGAAGCTAACAATAGCAAGAAAACATGTGACTGCCTTGATCAATGAATTTCCAAAAACAAGAAATAAAAACACAATCACTCCTCCTTATTCTTGGGGAATTAGCTCCGGGACTCCACCAATACCTAAACCTGTAGATTCTTAGGCCTCTCATATAAAGCAGAGTCATGTCAGCTGATGGGATGTAGGCTGAACTGAGGAAGAGGAGATAGTAAAACACAGGGGGAAAGAAAGTAGAGAGCGCAGACTGGAAACAGAAAGGGTCATCCGTGGAGGGCTTTGGGGGGGGTGAAATAAGGGGGTAGAGGGAGGCTTTAAAATGAAAGGTGAGTGAAAAGGCCTTATGGAGACCTATGATCTTGCAGTCCAAGTCAAAGATGTAATTAGAGGGCGCAGCAGAGCACAGGTGGCCGGGAAGAACAGCTGGAGGGAATACTGTGGGTTAAAGGTTTAAGTGGGGACGGGAGCAGGGAGACAGGAGAGAGTAAAGGGTTGGGAGTGGATTAGTCAAACATAAGGATGTATGAAGCAGCTTTATGGGAATCCATTACTTTGTAAGAGAATTAAGAAACATAGTATAAAACAAGGAAGTTTGATCATTGGTACCTGTGTGGTGGGCAATGCTGCTTCTAAGAGTAACATGAAAAGGAGATTAATGATGTCTATGGTCATAGATGTGTGAAGGACCATGGCAGTACTAATAAAGCTTAGTTCTTCCAGTAAGGAGTAAGAACAGAGACCGCCATTTGACTCTCCGTTAGCTTATATCTTTGTGTGAAAAACGTTGTTAATAAAGAATGGATGGAAACTTCTAGCCAAAATGCTCCATAGCATCACAGCCGATTTTAAGAACATTAATTTACAGCAGACTCTAAGCCTTCATTGCATCAGGGAATGGGAATTTCCATCTGGTCATTGGTGTCCCGGTGTGAGGCCTATACAACAGTCTGCTGTTCCCTAACCTGAGGTCGTGCAAAGGACTGAGGTACTCTGTGAGCCAGCTCATCAGGGAGGCCTCTCCGGTCACCAGACACTAGCTCACACTGGTGCACTGACCCATGCTGAAGGTTGACTTTATGGCCAGTACGTCCTATTGTGTCTACCCATACCGGAATGCAGAGGCACTTGGAGTAAGAGCTGGCAGTCTGTCCACAGACAGCACTCAGCCCGAGACCTCTCCAACTCCTCGTGGCAAGCAGCTTATTTCTTCAGGGTTGTTTCTTTTCGGCTCTCTGTACACATCTATCACATGCTACTTTGATATTCGAATGTTAAACTTCATATCAGTGCTATAAGTTCTTTCTCGGTGTGTTTTCCTTTGTGATTTCCATTAGCTTCTCTCCATCTAGGATGGAATGTCAGAGTGAGAATCTTTCATCCCCATCTTCCTTGGGCTCCCATTCTTCTCTGAGCGGGCCTCTATTCCCAAATGTTTTCTAGGTAGAAAGGCGAATTCTAGATAGAAAGTATTCCCAATGATCTATCTGCCAGTCTCCTCTCCTGACTCTTTTTTTTGTTTTGTTTTGTTTTGTTTTTCTGCTAGTTCAATACCCTCTCTGCTTGAGAACAAACCCTGATCAAATCTAAAGCAGAGATTTTATTACTCAATGCAGTTATAAAAGACAGTGTCACCCAGTCCTAGCCTCCACTGAGAAAGCATTTGCACAACAAAAAAATCCTTTCTCCTACTTGAAGAGTTTGTATATTTCTTTGAAGAGACGCCTCCTAATCTCTCAAACAAAAAGAGCCATATCTAACTAAAACCTCAGGGCTCCTGGCCTTCACTTTGGCAAACAGACTTCTATTTTTCGCCTCTTGCCTCAGAGACATTCTACCCTAGCAAGAGGCTTTTTCCTGGTTCCTTATTCTTGCTCCTTTAAAAACAGGAAACTGATTTGAAGGTTTCAATTTAATTTCATCTTAATTTTCATTTTACTTCAGCCGTGCACATTCACAAATTATTCAGTTTGACAATTCCTTTGAAAACAAACATCCCACCCCCAGCTTCTCTCCGGAGACCACCTCCTCCGGTTCGTTTTGCCTCTTCTCTCTCGGAATTTACTCCCTAGCGTTGGACAGCACGCTGTGTGGCTGTTCATTGCTCCCCAGCTTTGGTGAATTCTCTCCCATGGAAGATGGAAAGCCACGCTTCGTGCCCCTTTCCCCTACATGCACATCCACCCGACCCATTTTCTGAGAAAGATTCTGTCATAGTGTTCCTACGTGTGTGTCATTCTCTGTGTGAACATTCAGCTGCATAGTGTGCTCAGGTTATTACTCGTGCTCTTAGCTAACGCTCTTCTTCTCTGGTGTAATAATGACGACATTGTGCTGTTTATCTATGTGTTTGCCACTAGTTCATCCCAAGCTCTCCCTCTCCATGTGTGCTCCCCTGGTGGTTTCTTGTTCTTGGCGTTATCCCTCCTGGAGTCCCCTGGCATTCCTGCCCTACTTGAATGAGCTTCTTTCTAACCCTCCTGGGAGTTGTCTTCCCCTTTGACCATTCCTGATATTTTGGCTGCCTGTCTCCTCTCGTTTGGGAGCAGCACACCACTGCTTTCTGATACAAGTGTAAGAGGAATAAAATGCTGAGCCCTTCCCTACTGAAGACTCTCCCTCTGTGCTCTTCCTTGCTGGTGCCTTGCATCTTAGGGGTTTCCCATCGGAAGTGTGTGGCCATAGTTCACAGTCAAGAGTGGGACAGGACCAAGTTGCTAGATGCTTTCTGGAAGCACAGGGGATGTATTAGATTGTAGGCTTCACTGACAGGTAAATGATAGAGCAGATGCCCAGATTTGATGTTGGAAGATTCCCAAGTATCTGTCAGCCCTTTCTCTGAGATAGGGGAGTTGTCCTGTAGGCAAATGCTCCAGGACCTTCCTCTGACATCTGTCTGTCATCACTCTGATAGCTGACTAAAGGAAGGTCACAGTCTTTGTTTTATACAAACACTACCTGTAGTGCCCTCTAACTTCAGAACACAACCTTCTTTTCACCCCTAACTGTGCCAGGGTCAACAACAGCAAGGAGATAATCTTGACTTTGTTTTTCGGTTTTGTTGTTCTTGTTTTTAAGAAATTTTACATGCATGAATGTTTTGTCTGCACCTGTCTGTGCACCATGTGCATGCCCACAGAGGCCACAAGAGGGCATTAAATCCTGTGGAACTGCAATTACAGATGGCTGTGAGTCTCCCTGTGGGTGCTAGGAACCAAACCTGGGGTCCTCTGCAAGAGCTATAAGTGCTCTTAACCCCCAAACCATCTCTCCAGCCCGCAAACCTCGGTTTTCTTGTAAGGATAAGAAAGCATATGTGCCTGAAAATAGTGGGAGTTTTCATCCAGACCTTAGCATTTCTGGAGGTTCACAAGGGTGGGGGAGATGGGGAGCATCCAGTCAACATTTCCATTTAAAGTTCTAATTAGCTGTGTAGCCTTGGGCACATTTCTTAATTTCTCTGAGCTTTCATTTCTTCATCTGTGAAATCCCTGTGCTTTCTTGTGAGGGTTACATAGTTGTATCGCACCTGCTCAGGCTTATCAGCATGAGGATGGCACTTGACGGTCAGGGTCAACACAATGGTCATGTGAATAACTGGTGGTATCTGGAGCCAGTTTCTGTGAATAGAAAGGGTCTTTTTCTTTTTTTCTTTTTTTCTTTTTTTTTTTTGGTTTTTCGAGACAGGGTTTCTCTGTGTAGCTTTGCGCCTTTCCTGGAGCTCACTTGGTAGCCCAGGCTGGCCTCGAACTCACAGAGATCCACCTAGCTCTGCCTCCCGAGTGCTGGGATTAAAGGCGTGCGCCACCAACGCCCGGCAGGTCTTTTTCTAACATCAAGGACTTTTTATATACCACTCCTCATGTTCTGCCCAACTCTTTTTCCAAAGGCTCAACTCAAACCGTAGCACCACCTCCTTTATTTTAATTGTCATCCTAGTGGGTTAATAGGAGGGAACAATGACTAAAATGACATCAATCCCAACCCAAGTCTCAAGTAAAATTGAGATGCAAGTCTATGACTCCACCTCTTCCCTATTCCACACACAATTTCTGTGTCCCCTAGGAAAGTCATCCCAGCCCACCCCCACTCTTTGGTCTTCCTAATTCATGGCAAGAAAGACACAAAAGACACATTCTTCAACTTCATTGCTAGAACCTATCTCTTGGGGCAAAAAATGAAATTACTCTTTACCTCTACGTATCATTCACTCTCTTTTGCCTTAATCCTTCTCCTCCTTGTTCTCTCACCAACCTTGCCTGGACTTGCTTTGTTACAGGGCAGTCTTCATCTTCAATAAAGTCTGCTCCTGAGTTCTTAGGGTGCTCTCCAGACTGCATGGAGGCTCCCAGTAGGTTTGGCTGTGTCTCGGGGGCTTTAATATGGAAAGGATCTGGAGAAGCTGGGGTGCTTGAGGATGCCTGAAAGTTAGGAATTTAGACTGCCTGGATCAGAGACCTAGCATAGGATCTGATGCAAAGCATGGCTTACTGTTTTTCCCAATGTCACATTTCAGCATGCAAGATTCCAGTAGAAATAGTTTCCTACATTTCTCATTTAGCCCCAACTACTAAACATACATCTAATGAAATTTCGGAAATAGGCTTTATTAGTAACAGTTGTGGTCAATTGAATGTTGGGAACCAAGACTTGTTGGTTATGATGCAAATACAAAGTAATTTGGAGACAATGAATGAATGAAGGTGGACACCAAGATTCATGCGCACACATGCATAATTGCTCCCTGAACTCTAAGTCTGTTCTTCACCTACGCACAAAAGGGAAGGCTGCACTTTGCCTTTGCTTTCTGTAGATGATCTTTGCTGAATACATCCCTTAATCGATCTTTGAAATTCTCCCCAGCAAAGTAGTAAAGAAAGGGATTGAAGCAGCTATTGGTGGCAGCCAAGGCCAGTGTGATGACCATGGCCTTGTGTAACTTGTCTCCACATGAATCTGCATTCCATGTGACCAAGTGGAGGGTCCGCAGTGCATGGTAAGGCAGGAAACAGAGGAGGAAGATGATCATGGCAATGATGATGGTGATCAGCGCCTTCCTGTGAGAAGCCCGAAGACCCGATTCTGGAATCTCCACCTTTAACAAGACCCGGATGATCAGTAGGTAGCAGATGGTGAGTATGACAAATGGAAGCAAGAAACCGGCCACTAATGCAATGTGGTTCATGATCAGTAGCCTATTAAACTTTTGGTGATTCAGCTCCAGGCACGATATAATGTTGTTGTTCTTCTTCTCATAGCCATTATTCAGAAGCATCGCTGAGGAAGCCATGATAAAAACCCATATGATCCCACAGAGGACCCAGGCACTCTTGACGCTGGTGACATGGAGCAATTGGAAGGGGTGGACAGTGGCCAGGAAACGCACAACACTCAGCACAGTTAGAAAATAAATGCTAGTGTACATGTTGACATATAAGGAATAAGACATGATTCTGCAGGTCACATCCCCAAATATCCAGTTGGACCCTCTGATATAATAGTCAGCCCTGAAGGGCAGGGTGCTTATGAACAGGAAATCGGAAATGGCTAGGTTGAGCATGAAAACATTTACAGATGTGGACTTCTTGTAAGTCTGCAGGAAGACATATATGGAAAAGCCATTTCCCAAGGCTCCCCAGACAAATATTATCAGGTATATGACGGGGTAAAATTCCTTCTTGAAGTTTTCTATGGTGCAGTTCCTGTCACTATCATTGCTGAGGGCCTTAGCTGGTTCCATTTCTGATATGGAGTTGGATAGAGGAAAGGACATGCGTTTTCTCTCTATAGTGGGTTAAAAAGAAATAAACACAAAAATTACTTTGTTCAACTCCATTTTTCTTCCTGATCATTGGTCAAACATTTGCAGCATTCATTGTCTCTTGGAGAGAAGCAGATTCCTCTGACACCCTCTTCTGATCTCTGCAGGCATCAGGCATACTCACAGTAGACCTACAGACATGCAGGCAAAAACAGCCATGCCATAAAATAAAAATATATAAGTCTTTTTTTAAAAAAAATGGCTAAGTAAAGTTCTCCAAGGCGGAAGTGATAAGTGAAAAGGTAACCTTAAAATATCAGGAAAAATTTGGAAGGCCATGATGAGCAAAGAATGCACTCTTTTTCAAGTTTAAGCTACATTTGATGCTTGAAACAAAAACCATAACACTGTCTCATATGGTTTTAAATGGATGTAGTAGAGTTATTGATTAGTGTATTCTACAGGAAGGTAAATAAAGATATATGAAGGGGGTTGAGATTCTCTACCCGTTTGAACTGGCAACATTATGCTAAGAGATTGTGATAAGAATATTTACATGATATAATAGCATAAACTAAAAAAACTATACAGAAATATATACTAAGACTCTAAAGATGAATTAAAACGAAACTTTAAAGGGTTTAGGTAACCAATGTGAAGGCAGGAAAAGAAAACAAGTAATATAAACAGAAAAAAACGGGGATTCATAACCCCAGTATATTGATAAGTACACTATATCAATGGTCTAAATATATAAGTAAAAAGATGGATTGGAAGATTGAAATGTGAAAACAAAAGACCTGTCTAGATACTGCCCTCAAGAAACTCACCTCAGATAGTAATATTGACAGGTAGAAAGAAAAAGGAAACAAAAATAAGTTACTCAAATCAAACCAAATCAGAAATGGCTCCAAATTTAAGAGGAAAAAAAATTACCAGAAAACAGAAAATAAAGGAATATTCTGTACTGAAAAAATAACTTCTCCACTGTGAAGACACACAAGTTCTAATGGGATGCACCAAGCCACAGAGCTATAAATATGTGAAGCAAAATCAACAAAATTGGGGGAGAAATCCACAGTTACATTAGTGGCCTTAAGACCCTCCCCTCAAGTCCCCAAACACTGATAGAAAGCAAGTAGGTGAAGAAAACTGAGAAACTAAAAGCATCTAAGCCAACAGATAGAACTGGAGTCTACAGAACAGTTCATTCAACAAGAGCAGAATATATTCTCTTCTCAAGGACCCACAGAACATATGCATCATTCCCACAATTGCCCTACCTACAGCCACATCTTTGTTTTGTGACCCACTGATTTTAACCAGGATCTTTGTGTGACCACTCGTTTGAAATAATCCATTGAAACCTGATGGCTGCACAGCTGAAGACCGCAGTCTACCTCACCTCTAAAATCCATCGGCAGACCATTATTCAGCAGAGAGAGGTAGGGTCATGAGCCCCTATAGAATCTATGGCTGGCTGTTGACAAAGCCAGTCTCATATAGGCCCCATGCAGCCAATCACAGCTGCTGTGAGCTGGGGTTTCCAGTGGCTTTGTCGTGACCAGAAGACAGTACTTTGTAGTCCTTCCTCTTTTCTTCCTTCTTTTACATTGCCCCATCCCCTGCCTTCCCTCCTCTCCCAGCTCCCCTCCGAGCTTCCAGGGATGCTCCAATATCCTGTTTGGGGCTGAGCACTCAGCTGTCACCTGTCCTCAGCACCTTGGATAGCCATGGATCCCTGTTTTTACTGCAGAGAGAAGCTTCTCTGAGTAAGGATGAGATTAGCATCTCTCTGTCTAGCTCAGGTAGCTGGTAGAGTAGCAGAAATGTGCTAAACACTTTAAAAATACCAGTTATTTGAATGTAGGTGTACATCTAGATATACAAACATAAAGGCATATTAATAAAAGATCTGTTGTACATTGTTACACAAATAATGTGCAAAACAAGTAGAATTGGAATTTGGGTCGTTATGTAAAATAATTCTTATTTTATGCCCACAAGTAATTTTTGTCAATAAAATATTGTTATTTTTGTCTTCTTTTAAGTAACTTTTGGAAAGATCCCTTGCTTTCCCAAAAATCAAAGTTAAGCTCCTAGCAACTATTGTGAATTGTGACTTTACAATGTTGCCAATAATTATTTCTTGACCCTAGATAGGTAGGACTTACATCTTGTCTCTTGAGATACTATTCTTGACTCTTACTTTCCCAAATTCAGGCCCCCAAACCAGAATAAGAAGGCCATCACATGTCTTTTGGAGCTCCAACTGTCTTCAGGTTGCTCCAAGTGGCCTCTAATAGATGGTCGCCTTCATCCTGTGACAAGAAAGACAACATGGATAGTCAGGTTTCTAAATAGTCTTTGAATTTTAAGTAGTTTAAAACTAATATGAGCTCTCTTTTGCCTATTGAACTTAGTCATAAAAAGCTGATAAATGAAAATGAAAGTTGACTTTTTCTCATAATTAACTATACATAAGTAAAATATGTTAATAAAAATATATTTCAAGGGTCATACTGTTGTTTTAGGATTTGAAAAGCATGTTCATTGGGTGGAGAAAGAGTTCACATGGCCCCAACCCCTAGCTAAGAGTTATTGGCAGTTGACAGACTGAAGGAAGGAGGCTAGGTTTCCTTCCTAGGCTCCTCCTAAGTTGCCCAAGCTCCAACAAATGGCCTTACATGCCATGTAAACTCTTTCTTACTTGGACCAAGGAACTCCCACAAACACTCAGGGTGAGGATTCTTTAAATAACATACACCTAGTATTTGGTTACAAGTGCCATTTTCGTTGAGTAACACGATGCAAGGTTAAACTATTGGCTGGGTTTGTTTCTCATGGTTCCCCTGAAGTCTTTTCCCTGGAGGTTCATGAATGTTTCTCTGATGTCATTTCCAAAAGACCAGATGTCTAGCATGCAAATTACACAGAAGCTGCCCTGGGGAGTCTTTTGAGGGCACCAGTTTCCTGTAGTCCTTCATTGGGGAATAAAAGAATAGAACCGAAGATTGGAAGCAACCCCTAAGTAAGACTTGGACCTTCCTGAATTGGAAAGACAGAAGTAAGCTACTCATAACTTAGTAGGCTATAAAGAAAATGAAAGGTATGAAGTTGGGAGGGAGATGAGGGGCTTCTAGGAGGAGCTGGGGAGGAGTATGGAGTGGATATGATCAACATACATTGTATATGTTTACAAAATCCTCAAAGAATAGATAATTAAAATTAAATACTAAAAAATAAGTAGAAGCATGTTTATGCTTAACAACAAACTTATTGTAACAGTTATGTGCCAAGAGTTTTTTTCTTTTAAGAGTCTAGGCTCACAACATCGCTTTTCTTTTCAGCCATGCAAAGTCTGAACAAGCCAACAAGGGTGTCAACTAAACTACAAGAGAAACATTAGAGACCTGTTATGTATTTTGGTCTTTCCTTAGGTCTAGTGGCCCCTGTGTGCCTGTCTTGGCTAAAAGTCCTATCTGCTGCTGCAGGGCTTTTAGAAGCCTTAAGCCACCCCAACTGAGTTAGCTCTAGGACCCCCAACTAAACTTAGTAATTTGCCTGCTGCTTTTATTGATGGGGGAGGGGAACTCAGTCACCCCTCCTTTGCAGCTTTCTTGGCTTCCCTCCATGCATTGTTGTAACACTCTACGATCATGCACCCTCATGCTTAGAAAAACATGTCCATGATCGGGTACCTCTATTAGGAAATCATCATACACTCTATAGACCTTCTAGTACCTCCTCAGATACTCCTGGCTTAATTTTTGTGTGTAACTAGTTCATAAGTAAAAAGGAAAACTAGAAATTGCTAAGGTTATATTGTCACTGACTTGAATTTTCTCTTGGAATATAAATTTCTTCTAGAAACAAAATGTTTGGATAGCTGAATAAATTGGCCTCAGCTAGACCTGCCAGCTGAGAAAAGATAAAAGATATTTATGCTGATATAGAGTGTATGAATTTTGATGAATCCATAATTTCAAAATGTTTAGAAATGAGCTCCTTTAGGTTAAAATGGGCCATATATCTAATCCTAGATTTGGAAGGCTAAACTGGGATAATTTCAAGTTTGAGGTCAACCTGGGGCTACTTAGTAAGAAACTAGAAAAGGGTGGAGGAGAGGGGGGACAGGAGGGGGAAGGAGACTCTCTGGACACTCTAAGAACCTCTATAAAACAGTAAGTGAATTGAAGAGCCATGAGGTAATTTGCTGTTATTGAAAGAGTTATAATAAAAGTTGCATTTGGCAAAACGGATTCCAGATACTCCTACCAGAGCAGTTAGCAGTGATGTTAAGCCAGGATTGAAGGGGTAGTTTAAAGGCTTGCCAAAAATACCCCCATGCACGTCCTGACTACAGCAACACCTCCCTATGTGGACAGTCATAAGAGCAGACCGTGGAAAGCCAGAGCCTTGAGATCTTCTGAGCATCTACCCCCTAAAGGTCTATGGAGTTACTCTGGTCTTTTGTTTCTATCCAGAGTGTATAAAGCCTTGTCTTCACTGGAGAGCTCTGGCTGTAACAATGTGGAGGAGGGGATTGGGGGAGGGGAGGGGAGGTCATGAGTAGCTTACTTTTGTCTTCCTAATTCAGGAAGGTCCAAGTCTTCTTTTCAGCTGAAGAGACACATCCTTCCCTGGTACCACTGTTAAAAGAACAACATAGTTTTGTCTGCTAATTAGAAACTTCTTTGTCGTCATCATCCACAAACATCAGCAAAGGTTGTGAGAACCAAGGGAATTCTAAAACCCTCAACCTGGTGGTGGTGGTGGTGGTGGTGGTGGTGGTGGTGGTGGTGGTGCACACCTTTAATCCCAGTACTCGAGAGGCAGAGGCAGATGGATCTCTGTGAGTTTGAGGCCAGCCTGGTCTACTGAGCTAGTTACAGGACAGCCAGGGCTACCCAGAGAAATCTTGTTTCAAAAAAAAAAAAACAAAAAGAGGGCTGGATTTGTAGCTCAATGGTAGAGTGCCTGCCTACCATGCAGGATGTCATGGGTTTGATTCCCCAGTATGGTAAAAGGAAAAAGAAAAAGAAGAAGAAAAAGAAAAAGAGAAAACTAAAACTCTCAACTGCAGCTGTCTCCTGCTGAAGTGGTTTTAACGAAAATGGCCCCCATAGGCCCATAGTGTATTAGGAGGTTTGGCTTTGTTGGAGTAGGTGTGGCTGTGTTGGAGGAGGTGTGTCACTGGGGGTGGGGTGGGCTTTGAAGGCTCAGAAGCCTAAGCCAGGCCCAGTGGCTCACTCTCTCTTCCTGCTGCCTGCCTACCCAGATGTAGACCTCTCAGCCCCTCTCCAGCACCATGTTGACCTACACACTACCATGCTTCCCACTATGATGACAATATAAATCTCTGAACTGAAAGCCAGCCCCAGTTAAATGTTTTCTTTTATAAGAGTTGCCATGGTCATGGTATCTCTTCACAGCAATAGACAACTGACTAAGCACCTGCTATGCCAGGGACCTTCTCCTGGAGAGGTAACTAATCACCTCCCTCTGAGTTCCTAAGAGGGGCTTACTTGGGGGTTGCTTCCAATCCTGGGTTCTATTCTTTTATTCCCCAATGAAGGACTACAGGAAACTGGTGCCTTCAAAAGACTCCCCAGGGTAGCTTCTGTGTAATTTGCATGCTAGACATCTGGTCTTTTGGAAATGACATCAGAGAAACATTCATGAACCTCCAGGGAAAAGACTTCAGGGGAACCATGAGAAACAAACCCAGGCAAAATCTTCTGCATCATGTTACTCAACGAAAATGGTACTTGTAGCCAAATACTAGGTGTATGTTATTTAAAGAATCCTCACCCTGAATGTTTGTGGGAGTTCCTTGGTTGCTGAGCTTCAGAAGTGGGCAGCCTCTGCTATAAGCTGTGGGACAGCCATTGATTGTAGAAATAGGTAGATTCACACAAGACATTAATAAAACATGTGTTCTGATCTCCGTCAGTCACTCCATGACCTACCTGTCCATTATTGCCTTGTGGCCACCTCTATTATCAGATTCAATATCCCTACTCTTCCTCTCTCATTCTGAGCCAATTTCGGTCTTTTGCTGCTCAGGGGGATGAAAGCTAATTTCTTTGTAATTTTTTTAACATAGACCATAAATGCTGTTCTGAATTTAACTAATTGCTCACAAAGCTAAATAACTCTCAGGAGAAGGAGCATTCCAAAAATAAATTTTCTTTCCATATCCCACTGATGCTTAAGTTTCTATTGTATAATTAATTACAGACATTAGTCTTTTAGTTTTTAAAATTACATTTATTTATTGTGTGTGCAAGTGTGCAGTCACAAATGAGGACATGTGCAAGTGATTACATATACACACACACACACACTCACACACAGAGATGTCATACTGTGTGTGCAAATCAGAGGACATTTTGAGGGACTTTGTTCTGTCCTTCTACAGTGTGGGTCCTGGGGATTGAACTCAGGTCCTCAGACTTGGCTTCAAGGGCTTTTACCAACTGAGCCATATTACCAGCCACATCATCTTATAAACATCATACATTGACTTCACATCACCAACATACATCTGCCAAAGTCTATATACCATATCAGAAGAACCTAATCTTTAGAAATGAGAACAAAAAAAATTCATCCTCTACCAGGTAAAAAAAATAGTCATTTCATTTCAACAATTACCCCCACAAAGCTCATTCCTGTCATAATCAATGACTGTTAAATGCCCCTAATAATACAGTCTTCCCCACTGGGACAGTCAATTGACACACAAGAACTTGTCCTGTGAGTTAGAGAAGTTCAGATGTTCTAACTACCATCCCTTCTGTGAACTTCTATCCCCAAAGGATTCAGAGAAACTTCAAAAAAAAAAAAAAAAAAAGCAAACACAGGATACTTGAACAAACCGCTGGCGGAAGACCCAGACCCTCTATATTATTATGATATGAGTAGCAGTGAGTACAGCCAGCATGATAGAATTAGAATGATTATCTAAAGTTTGTGTCTGACCCCCAGAAAAAGGCATATTGTTTTTGTTCTTCTTTTAAATTTGAATTCATGAAGCAGAGCTGTCACAAGTAATCACATTAACCTTAGCGTTTTCTTAACTAGAGTAAAATTTTCTGGCTGCACCTGCATAAATACCACAGAGCTGTCCCTGGGTGTGAAAAGTCCCACTGGATGACTAGGAAGAAAACACACACACACACACACACACACACACACACACACACACACACACGGACTTGAGGACTGTATACTCATTGTCTGGGTACTAGTTTTCCTGTTTCCGGAATCTATTACAGAACCAATGACTGTGTTTATTTCTGTCAACTCTTGTCTCCTTTTAACTCCATTTCCAAATGACCCCACAGCAGCACAGAGCCTGTAACAATTCCCTTCTAAGGCTTTCTTCCCGAGACACTCATTTTCCAGTTGTTTAAATGTCAGATGTTGAAGATGGAAGCACCCTTCCCACAATTAAGAGATTCACAAAGTAGAAATAAAAAGATTTTCTTACTTACAGGTCCTGGCAGGTACAGAGCTTGCCTGGAAGCTACACACACCCAAGTCAGAAGGTACTGGCAGGGAGAGAGACAGGAACTCACAGAGGGATGACTCTACTGGGGCCAGGCTTCCCATTGTGGAGCAATGGGAAGCAGACACAAAATCCAGAAGTAGTACTATATATCTTCACAGTGCATGTGGAATACAGTGGCCAGTGAGGACAGCCGAGGAGGGTGGATTAGCTATTCAACAAGAAGCTATCACTAGGAGGTGGGAGGATATGGCCACCATGTGGACTGCAGCCATCTGGATCAATCACCCTGAGGACCTCTGGGTGAGGGGCTAGAACCAGAAGCCTGCAAGAGTGACTGAGTCCTGATTCTGGTATGAAAAAATTAAATATGTGCATTTATTTTTATTAGTTTAGTTATTGGGGGTGGATAATAGGTGTGTGTACATGAGTGCCCAAAGAGCCCAAAGGTATCAGATCACCTGAAGCTGGAGTTACTAGCAGTCTGGAGTTACCCAACATGGATGCTAGGAACCTAACTCTGATTCTCTACAAAAACAGTATGTACTCTCAACCATCTCTCTAGCCCTTCCAATTAAATTTAAAATGCATGCTTAGGCAACATAAAATTATAAGAGCCCAGCACACCAATAATGTGTACTCTCCCTCAGTACAAATCCACTGACTCCGCTTTATTCAATTATAGGCATTTTCATAATGACTTTTGACTGGATGGCATTGGCTCTGAGAGTCCACATAATAATCCAAAGAATAAGAAACAGACAGGAAAGCACTAGTTTAAGCTACTCAGAGATATAGAAACTAATTTCAGATGCAGCAGGAATGTTCTCCAATTTTCCTTCAGACACTCATGTAAAAATATGACTCACAGAAATAGTTGGTTTATTATTTTTTAAAAGCACATGATATACTTGGAATAAATTATCTTTATGAAACTCATCACTATGTGCAATGAATAAACAGCAATAAAATCATTTAAGTCCTAAGAAAACTATCTGGTATGAATATATTGTGTTAGTTAGGGCTTCTGTTGCTGTGAAGAGACACCATAACAATGGCAACTCTTATAAAGGAAAATATTTAATTGGAGTGGCTTGATTACAGTTCAGAGGTTCAGTCCATTATCATCATGGTGGGACATGGCGGCATACAGGCAGACATGGTGCTGGAGAAGGAGCTGAGAGTCCTGCATCTTTCAGACAACAAGAAGTGGTCTGTGACACTAGAAGTAGTTTGAGCATAGGAGACCTCAGAGTCCACCCATGCAGTGACACACTTCCAACAAGGCCACACTTCCTAATAGTGCCACTCCCTATGAGCTTATGGGGGCCAATTACATTCAAACTACCATAAATATAATGTAAAACAAATTGTTTTTGTTTATTTGTTTGTTTCTGAACTTCCCAAAGTACTTTTGACAGAACATGAATCCCATGAGATCCTTTGTTAAAGGAAAGGCCATGGTCAAATCAGCCTGAGAAATATAGCAATCTCTAGTCACCCTTTCTTTTGGGAATTCATGATGCTCCACAGGGCCCTATAAAGGCAGAAGCCTGGTTTAAGCAGGTCTCTCTCCTTCCGTTTTGTTTTGTTTTTCCTACGAAATATTTTTTGGAACATTGACAAATTCTGCTGTCCCATATAACTGCTCGCATTATTGTGCAACTTATCTTCATCGTGACTTTGATAGAAGAGGAAGGGCGTGCCACCCGGTGGTGAGACCAACCAATAAGAAAAGTAGGGAGTAGGGTCTAAGTGTTTCTAAGCACTCACTGTCAGGTAAATTAGCATTTCTAAGCCTTGAGACTGTGCTGGCTTCCTAGGGTTATCTTAGCAATGTACCATAAGCTTGGTGTCTCAAAACACTAGAACTTTATCCTTATTCTCTTATAGTCCTGGGCTACATGTCTGTACTCAAGTTGTCAACAGGGCTGTGCTTTATTCAAATACTGGAAGGAGGAATCCTTTTTATTTTATTTTATTTATTTATTTTTTGCTGTCTAGCCTCTGGTAGATACCAGCAGTCTTTGGCAATCTTTGCTTCACAGATATGTCATTCCAATCTGTGTGATTGGAGGGAGTTGTTTGTTTTTGATGTTTTTCTATATCTTCAGCTCATTCTTCTATTGGTGTCTGTCTCTGGCTCTTCTCTTCTTTGAGAGGCCTTGGTCATATTGAGCTCACTTCACCTAGTATTAGATTACCTTGTCCTAACTTACATTGCCAACGGTTCTATCTCCAAATAAGGTTGCATTTATAGATAAACGGATATGTATGTGTGCTGCTATGCAGGGCCTAATTCACCCCACAACAGGGATCATACTGTCTACCTCATGAAATGAATGTAAGGAGTATATAAGAGACAGAAGGAATATGCTGCAGATGACTCTTGACCCTGGGTAAAGGGCTCCCTCACTGCTCCACCCTCATAAACGAATGCAGAAATGAACTAGCTTCAATCCCTGTCATCTCAATGGTTGCATGGATGAATTGCTCCACTTTCACATTAGCTTGAGGTGTTGAGAGTAGATTCTCCTTGGTGTCTTTTAGAAAGGTGTACTCCATGGAAACACTGATTATTCTCAGATTATTCTAATAAGTTTACAGGGGAAATGCTCAAAAACACTCTCAAGTCTATTCCTTCTAACCCTCCTATGCTGATATTGGAGTCGGGACTCTGTTAGAGTTAAAAGGAAAGCCAATACCTAAGAGACCAGAGAAAGGTCTAAGAAGGTAGAGACAGATTGGCATGCACTCAAGTCCTTAAACTCCTTTACAACAAAGACCTCATTCCATCTAATGTGCCACGGAGCTAGTGAGTATGAGAACTGCTTGGGTTAGGCCACAGCCCTGGCCTCTTTCCTCATAGAAATGTGGCTGGGCTTCAAGGACATAATCAATTACAGGTGCTTCAAGAAAGTACTTATCCTCAGCATGACATGGGAGCCAGCAAATATGACCATATGCAAAAGATCATCAAAAAAGATGGGTTCACCAAGGAACAGGGAGGAACAGATAGATTCACCTTGACCCTAGCCACAGGGACTCCTTGAACATTTAGGAGAAAATGCAGAGACCACAAAGCAGACTTAGCACCAGACCACAGTGAAAACAGAGGACTCTGGAGCTAGGAAGAAGTCTGGTCAGTGCAGACATGCCATGAGTGCTAAAGAGTATGCATGCAGACCAAGCCTTAGACACAGAGACTCTGGCCCGTGGTGGACATGGAGGACCATAGCCTCTGGTGAATTGGGGAACAGATCTCAAGAAGAAGAAAGAAGGTTGCTTTTAGAACCATGGAGGGCACAGTGTCCTTGTACTCACAGATCAGCACTAGGGGAACCAGGAACACTAAATATTTAAGCTCACCGGAGGAGATGTATGTCAGTTTTCCACCCAGAAGGCTGGGAATGGATGTAGTTAATAGCCATGTGATCGATGCTGTCTGTAGGGCCAGGCCACACCTGAATCCCCCCAGACTGTCGTGTTTATCCCCGACTCTTCCTCCCTAGTCCTTTATCTAGAGTATTGTTTCTCAGTCAATAGAACCCATTCTTGGGGGAGATGTCACAAGTGCTTTATAGCTCGGTGCCCTCTGCACCATCTGTACGACCGAGACCACACCAGATCCTCCCCTAGGCCCTCAGTTACAGAACCCATGTTTATGGAAGAGGTCATACGTACTTTGCCAAAGAGTTTCAGCACAGTCTTGCCTTAAGCACATGGGATTGAGATCACTGTTACCAGGAAACCTTACTTAAACGTTTGCTGTGTAGTGTCAGACTATGGAAGTGTGAACTGGAACTGGTTACTAAGCCATGTTCAACCGAATTTCCTTCTTGCCTCATGTGGATTGTTGCTCTGTCACTGTGGTGTCTGCAGGGACCCCCACATAGAACCAGGGAACAAGACAGGATCAAATCAACACCAAGGGTACCACTGAGTGCCACGGCTGCTTCGATTCATCTGCCCAAATTGGGTGGGTTTGGAACACCACATTGCAATAGCCTTTCACTACGCTGGTAATAAAAATAAAGAGGAGAAAAATGGGTGTGGGAGGATCTGCCTGATAGATGTGACTGTAAAATAATCGTTGCCATTATTATCATCATCATCATCATTATCATCATCATCATCATCATCATCATCATCATCTGCAGCAGCCAGTCCAGTGAAATGACAGGAAGCTGAGAAACATATGAAGAGATAAATGGAAGAGAAATTGGGTAATCATTTGGCAACATAATTTCCACTGTCTCATGTGAGGTAGAGGAGGGAGAGAAGGCCCAACTTAGACTACTGAGAGAAGAGCTCAGAACTAAGACGGAATGAAGCTGGCTCCCACAGCCCTGCTGGCAATAAAACAACAGAGAGAAACTGGACAGGACAGCAGCAAAAGGAGACGCCTTATGTGGGTCAGGAAAACAAGCCGGCATGGTGGGTGGTCAGTTAAACATTGAGGGGGTGGGTGACTTACAGAGCTGTGGAGAATGTGCTCATAGTCCTAGAAAGCTGCAACTGCTCAGAGGCTCATGGGAGTTGCTTTTATTTATACTTAGAAAATCAGAGTCTAAGTATTAAGTATTGTGAACTGAAATGTCCAGAAAAAAAAAAAAAAACCCACAAGGCCTGCAAAAGATTCTACTCAGATAATGGGCTACAGTGTTTGTGAGGAATTGGAACATCACAGATCGAGAGTCAAGATTATCTGGGGCTGTCTTTACTCCCCTTAATAGCCATTAATCGTTCACCTCTGGGTCTGACCTATTATCTTTTTGAGGATCAGGTAAAACTTTCTGGAATGCATTAACTTAGCAGCCCACTACTTTCCACCACCCCAGACTCTAAGAATGCCATCAGACAGCATCTGAAGCCTACAGCAGAGATTTCCCCCACGTCGTTGTAACTAACTACAGATTTGGGATATCCCTTGAATTATGACTTCCCTTCTATACCTACACAAATTTCATGAAACAATTTCCTTGTTGGAATATGTTATTTGGGGCAACATGAACCTAAGTTCTTGGGCCAGGGTCATGCAAATTTACCTCAAAAAACACACTGTTTCTCTAAAGTGAGATCTGTGGATTTTGTCAGCAATTTAAGAAAAATTTACTTTGATGCATTATGACTGGAATATGGAGAAATTTGGAGCTTTGGCTTAGAAAGGCCATTTGGTGCTAGAAGCAGAACTTAGCAGTCCATTCAGGTGGAAGTTTAGAAGACAGCGGTGTTTGGAGGCATATAGACAGCAGAAGCCTAGCTCAAGAGTTCAGAGGGGAGCAGGGGCTGTATCAGGACCTGGACCAGGCACCTCATGATACTTTGGCTAAGAAGTGTTGAGTAAAGGTGATGGACTGATTATTTATTTTGCAGAGGAGAGTCAAGATGGTAGAGCATTCAGGCTGGTGCTGAAGACAGGGCTAAAACTGACAGGGAAACCAACATGGTCAGAGAAGTTTCCTGCATTGCACTGGGACCGCAGGAAGTGTTTCCTCAGAGTCAGTGTGTGTGTGTGTGTGTGTGTGTGTGTGTGTGTGTGTGTGTGTGTGTGTATGCACACATCTATATAATACAAACATTTTTAAGGTAATTTTTTGACTGATTACAGACTCTTGAAAAAAAAAGTCAAGGTCTTTTCTTGACCAATCCAGACACAACTCTAAAACTTACTTGCCTCTAAAAAAGGAAAATTGTTATTTAAAAACCTGCTTCAATCTTCTTAAAGGCTTACAAAAAAATGACATCAAGTTTACAGATAAGCCCAATAAGCATTAGATCGTTTCTCTTTTACAATGAGTTTTGGACAATGATTTATCTCTGCCCCTTCAGCTCCTTCAGCTTTAAAGAGGGGTAAAATAATTTGGGGTGTACTAATTAAATGATCTTCATGCTTACTTCTAAGGCAAACAGGACACTCAAAAGTAAGGAGGAATTTTTAAAGGGCAAGACAGAAAAGTCTGACTTTCATTCTGCTTTTAGTTGCCTTATAGACCGAATTTTTTTTAAAATCCTCTTTAGGAAAAGCAATTTCTAGGTACCTGTTACAATAAGATCCACATTCTTAACACATGGTTAACTTAAATTTGTTAAAAGGTAGAGTTGGGCTGATTCTCCATTTACAATAAGAAAGTTTTCTTAAGTATTGATCCTCTCTTAGTGATATGTAGAGGAAAACTGGCTTAGAGAACAAGGACTTTATGTTTTATCTTTTTACCAAATGAACAGTTAAAACCTGATGATGAGACCAAATTAAAAGCCAGATTTGCTCCAGTAAAGGCTTCACATTCCTTCTCTTTCTCCACTGCCTGTACTTGCAGTGGAGAAATCCTATTAAAAAATTATTACTACCCATGGCATTCTTGCTAAGTTAAATAATAATTATAAAAGTAATTTAGTACAGATAATAACACCCGTTTGTAAAATGTATCCTACTGTAGAAACTGTTTACTGTGTCATGGCCATCAGCTCTACGGGTTGGCAGTGAAGCAAACAAATGTCACGGACCATCAAAATTGACTGAGGCTTAAGCTTCCTTGACCTGAGACGTTCCCATCAGTTCTTCTAAATCTATGGCTTGTACTTTTGGGAAGCCTCGATTATCTCCTTATAAAATAAATATGGATGTCTTATTAAAATGGACAGAGGAGGGCTTGGAGAGCTGGCTCAGCAGTTAAGAGCACTTGTTACTCTTGCAGGCGACACCTACATGGTGACTCACAACCATCTATAGCTCTAGTTCCAGGGGATCCAAAGCCCTCTTCTGGGTACACACCAGTTCACAGACATATGAACATGTAGGCAAAACACTCATATACATAAAATGGGAAATTTCTACACACATACACCCAAAAAAGACAATGGACTGTCTAAGCCATCTTGGCTAAAGAGTGACATTACACATGCTCATGAGGGACTTTTAAACATGATGTTTACAGCTTTGGTCACACCCATTACAGAGTCTTCACATGGTGAGCTCCCAGGGGACAAAGAACTAGAGGAACGACAACCAAATGCGGACAGTTTCACCAACTGGAAAAGGGACCAATTAAAGACTCAGTTCAGCATGAAGGGAAAGGCCTTAGGAGGTGCTTCTAACCACTCTCTGCTTTAAAGAACTTCAGAAGATAAATGCTTTGATTGATACTTCTCATCTCCCACTTAGTGATGTCAATGAACACAGCACACAGATCCCAGAAAAACTAGATGATACTGACCTCAACTACATCAACAATGCAACACTCCAGTTAATGGAATGTATGACCCCTTTAACTCAGGTTCACTAGCTCTTACTTTTTATGTTTTGAATCCTTTTATATTTAGATATTTTTAAGTCATTTAAGATATCTGGAACTTTCCTTGGTATATTCCTAAGTGATAGGAACAATGCTAACCTTGGTCTTAATGAAGCTATAAATAAGGATAATACTTTTTTTTCCTGTTTTTTCAAGATAGGGTTTCTCTGTGTAGCCCTGGCTGTTCAGGAACTCACTCTGTAGACCAGGCTGGCCTCAAACTCACAGAGATCCACCTGCCTCTGCCTCTCAAGTGCTGGAATTAAAGGTGTGTACATTTTTATTAATCATGTTTTTGCTGTAACTAATTGCTTACCCAGACCACCTACTTTACCTAAATCTTCATATTTTAAAAGTTTTTTTTTCCCCACTGCTTTTGTTAAGGAAGTCTCTCACAAGCCATTGAAACTGCGACTGCAGTAAGCAGAACAGCTCATCCTTGGTTCTGCAAATGCTGTGAAGGATTTTCTGCTGACAGAGGCTGAATCACAGAGGACCAGATCCTCTTTCTCAAGACACCTAGACATAATCTCAAGGCACCAAATGACTAACAGGAAGGTAGCTGATACACACATGTTCAGCAGAGGCAAGATTCATGAGATTTTTATCAAATTGCTCAGAACATTTTAGTATTTGAAACTGAGAAATAATTTCTGGAAGTTGTCCATTTCCTATTTGTGAGCCACAGTTGACCACAAATAACTTAAATGGTGGATGAGGAAAGACTTCCACACATTTTCCCTGAAATTCAGTAGGGCAAGACTGACTCCTGGCCCTTCCACACATCACACCGCCGGTGGAAGGAACAGCCTCCCATGCACTGCCTAGGCAATTCTGCCAGGCTCCTGTTGGAGAGATCTTGTTTAACGTCATCATTAACCAATGGATGTCACCATACCACATCCTTAGAGTGTGTGTGCCACACGGCAGTGGGATTTGATGGTTCAGGTGAATCTGTCATCCTCTTAGGTCTCTCCTCCTCCCTTACATCTGGTCTATTAGCTGTGGGGTTGATTACTCTGTGGTAAGGGGCTTTTGTTTTGATAACACCCTGCAGTTCCTAACTCTCCTCATAATTTTCTTTTTTAACTTTATCCCCAAACTTCAGAACCTAACTGGATCTTACCTCCCACAGCTACTGCACACTGAGGAACCTCCCGATTTACAGTTCTTACAAACACTTTTCTCCTTGCTACGAACAAATGCCTGGCAAAAAGCAACCTAGAGTGGGTAGCTGTTCTGTCTATGACCTTGAAGCACCGCCCCTAGAGACGCAGCAGGTAGAACTACTCTACCTGCCTATGACCTTGAAGTACATGTCCCTGGGGTGTGGCCTTGAGGACCCTCAAGACCTGGGATGCTTGTAGGCATCCCTCTCTCTCCTCTTGCTTTTGGATGCTGAGTCGGACCAGGCCAAAGAACAGCATGGACCATAGCTCGGCTTTCCAAGACCCTACCATAAATCTCTCATGCTGCAGTGAGTTTTATCCCCTAATAAATTCCTTGCCCTTTAAGCAGACTCCATGGCTTTCTCACCATAGCAACCTAAGGATGGGAGGGTTTATTTGGAGCCACGATTTAAAGGTATACAGTCCATCATAGCCAGGAAGGCATGGCAGCGGGAGTACAAGGTGGCAGGTCACATTCAATCCAGTCAGGAAGCAGAGAGCAGACCAAAAGTAAAGCCCAAATGAAACCTCAATGTCTGTCCCCAGTGACCCAATTGCTTTAGCAAGACTCCAGCTACGAACGTGTCTATGACCCTCCTGAGCAGCACCACTAGCAGAAACCAAGTGTAAGCACATGAGCCCACGGAGGACGTTTTATATTGAACCTACAACTGGAATGTTCACAGGAGAAGGGTTTGGAAGGTCACAGAGCCAAAGCTGCATCGTACTAGCTGAGGCACCTTGAACAAGTAGTTTTTCTTCTCTGGACCTCAGTGTCTGTATCTGCAACTGCCATAGTGGATGCAGCTGGGGGGGGGGGGGGGGGGGGGATTCCATGGTACTCACTACTATTATTCATTTCAAATGTATGACTTAGGAAAAGTGTTCAGGGACTCAAACGGGTGTGAACCAGAGAGGGCTGCAAGCAAAGCAAGAACATACCCCACAACCACCACTATCTGGGGGTCAGGGGCACATTGACTACTGTCAAATTGCATGGCTACACATTAACCAAGCCTCAGTCCCCCTAGCCAGAGAAAATGTGACCAATGTCACAAGGCCTAAGTCATGTACGCTCCACTCCCATAATTATTAGAGTAACATTCACTAAACCTGCTTCCTTGAAATGTAAGACCTCCTCTCTCCTCTGAAGATTTTAAGAGTAGACACCTTGCTTTGTTGGGCAGCACTGAAGCTATGGACATCAGAATCCCACCATCCTTCTTCCTTCATCATTACTGCATTAAGCCGGCTAGCTCAAAACTCTCTCCCATCCCCTTCCCCAAGTCTAACGTTAAGGAGGCACATTTTTCTCAGACACGATGAAAGCAAAGACAGACAGATGATGTAATGGTTTAGAAACTGTGAAAGCTGTGTTCCCTGTTTCCCTCCGCAGTACAAGAGAGACAGAGAAGGAAACACAAACTCAGGATCTGAATTCTGTCCTTTCACTTACTAGCTCTATGACCCAGGGCAGGTCCTTTTATCTCTTTTTTTTTTTTTTTTTGGTTTTTTCAAGACAGGGTTTCTCTGTGTAGCTTTGCGCCTTTCCTGGAGCTCACTTGGTAGCCCAGGCTGGCCTCGAACTCACAGAGATCTGCCTGGCTCTGCCTCCCGAGTGCTGGGATTAAAGGCGTGCGCCACCACCGCCCGGCCGTTTTATCTCTTACCTCAGTTTCTTATCAATGAAATGGGAGTGATGGTAATAATGCGTACTGCATGGATTGTCTGGAAGGATAGACACATATGAATGACACTTAGGCCAGAGCCCGTGTCATAGAAAACACCAGAAAGAATGTGTCTGCTGTCGCTGTACAGGCTCCCCACAGTAGTTCCCTGTTATGCGGAGAGAATGGGGCCCTCCTCCAGGATAGAAAATTCCACAAGGGTATTCATTTCTCCAAATTCTAGACAGCAGAGTGCTGAACTGATAACTAATATGCCCTCAAAACAAGGACCTGGCATTGAGACTCTTCCTAAGTCTAAGCTGCAAAGGTAGAGCTGAGCTGCAGAAGACACCAAACTCATCTTGTGTTGGGCCCTGACCCCCGTTCCTTGGATAGCTATTGCCTTGCTTGCTGACCTTGATCAGGTGTCCTCCCTATGCTAATTCCCTGCCGATTTCCTTCCTCCTGAACAGCCTCCGGGAGGTTCCTTGTTTGTGTATCCTGCATATTGGTGTAAACAGCTAGGATGCAAGAATGTAAACATCTGTAGCGAACTTCTTCCCTCCAGTTCTCCCACTGTGCTGTAAGCCTGTATTTAAGGCCTCTTCCCTCCTTCAATAAACAGCATTCTACTGAGACGAATGACCCGCTGTTCTTGTCTCTGTTTTAATCCTCTGCCCCTCTCTCGGACATGGTGAA
>CABHPQ010172566.1:0-46386 GCA_902168405.1 Peromyscus aztecus | reverse complement strand
CCAGGCAGGGCCAGTCCCCTCCTCCCAGGCCGAGCCAAGTGACCCTGACAGCTATATTTTAAAATAGCAGACGACAACATAGTACAGTACCTCCTCAAGAAAGCATACGTTTTTGGGAAGGAATTTAGCCATTTCGTCTGAGTTGAGAAAGCAGAACATATAAAGCTGCTAGAGCAGATACCTTTCTGTCCAGATGTAGTCATTTTGGATGATGGGACTTCAGCATGAACTGGAGAGAAAGGAACAATTCAGTCCACAGCAGAAAACAGATCATAAGCAAGTGAGCCCAGGACTATTTCTACTCTTGTATTGCACCATAGCCTTGATAGATATGTATTGTGGCTAAGCATTGTTCTCTCTGTCAATCCCCCCTTTAAAATAGAAGGAACTCAGAGAGATTGATGAATTTTCTCCAGGTTGTTCAGGTACTAAACACTGAGAATCAAATCCTTCTCTGACTTCTATAATAGAGACCCTAATAGCAGCAATTGAACAAGTGGGACGTAGTTCCACCGACAGCCACGGATCTTCTATGTCCACTGAGGCCATCAAATGCAGCATGGATCTAAAACTGGCTCCAGTACTTTATACAGTGAATAAAACTGGAGGCAAGATTAGTTGAATAAAATTTTGTAAGGGTTAACATGTTCTTTAATTTATGAGAAATAACAGGGGTGCAAATATAGCCTTGGTTAGATAATGCATGATTGTTCAGAGAACAGCTTTAAGTGGGAATGTCATTTATAAAGAAATGCAGCTGAAAAACATAGGATGAAAGCATGGATGTGAAGTTGTCTGTCAGCTGGAAAGGTACAGAGCATCTAGGCTGAAGGCTGAATGGATGCTTTACCTTGGAAAGCAAGTACCAATGTCTTAGGTGAAACCTGAGAAGGCAAACAAGGGGAATGTAGTGGATGATGCTGCAGGTCAGACATGTGCTCACTCTTCTCTGTATTTTCAGCACTTGCTGAGGGACTCCGAGATGTTCCACAGGCTTCCCTAAAGCCAGTAAGGCAGAAGTAGACTCCCAAGGTCGTGAATCCTGCTAGAATAGGAACACCACTCATTTTTGTTTCTCTAAAGCCTTGATCAACCAGCCATCTAGTAAGTGCTCAGTGAACAACTGAAAAGGCTTGTGATCCAAGACATCCTCAGAACTTACAAACTGTCTGTTATCTAGTGAGTTCATTGGTCAACTGGTGACCTTACTCTCTATAAGGCTTGGCCACTGAAAGTTATTCTTAACTCTGCTGTGCTTCATGTCTTATAATCAGTATCTCAAACCTGTCAAGCCCATTCAAATCTTTCCTTTCCTAGGGTTTTACATGGATTACAACTTCTTCCTTTGTGCTCTTATCCCCTTTGGTGGTATGTGGATTTTTAAATAAGAACCTCCAACGACACCTAATGTCTAGTGAACACTTTTCTTCTGAGCATGGCTATACTTGGTCCATGTGCATTCTTTTGGCACATGAAACTTCAGCTTTACACCTGCTGATCCTGCTTCTTCAGCTACAGAATCCCATCCAGTCTTCAATGTTCAGTACAGATCTTTCCATCAAGTCTCTCCTAATCCTCCAAAGATGGTAATTTCTTGTCCTCGTGATTGCTTTATCTATACTTCTATTTTAAAGGTGATCATATTGTTAATAGGAAATTATTAACTGTTAGCCAGTGTAAGAAATACTGATAAGACCAAAAGATAAGTAGTGACTATTTCCCTGTAATTATGTATGGACTGAACATGATGCTTTTTGACCACCAGATTGAAGGGGACGGGCTCTATGCCAGTTTTGACTCAACAGCTGAGAGTTGGCAATTTTCACTTTGGTAGTTTGGAGTCCTAACCAATTCTATGTTTTGTTTCTATGATATTATCATGCTATGGGGGATTTGAGACTAGCATGTTGAAAGGCTAAGGAGAAAACCAATACTTTATATATAAGACATTACAGCTAAGATAACAGAGCTAACCAAAAATTCTACACTCTGCTACTTGAAGAGCTAATTCATAGAATATATAAACTTATAGAATGGCTGTTGTTCCATAGTCAGCAACTCTCAACCTTCCTAATGCTATGACCCTTTAATACAGTTCCCCATGTTGTGGCGATCCCCAAATGTAAAATGATTCCATTTTATAACTGTAATTTTGCTACTGTTACGAATCATAATGCAAATATTTCATATTCAGGATGGGCTTGGACAACCCCTGTGAAAGGTTCATTCAACCTCAAAGGGGTCATGTACAGGTCAAGAACTGCTGCTCTAAGTGTTTACATTGCTATCTAACAATGGGTAATCATCACAATCGTCAACACCTATAGATATTTTCTTAGCTTTCTCCCTACTTCATTTTCTGCTACAGACTCACATTTCCTTCCCATTTTCTAACCATCAAGGGCTCAGACTTACAAACTTTCACCTAATGAATTTACTTTCTGGAGAAATTTCTGCCTGTATTAAAGCATTAAAATCTTTTCAGAAGCTGAACATGTAGTTCAGTGATACAGAACTTATCTAGTATGTACAGTATCTAGAGCATTACCACATACATACATACATACATACATACATACATGCATACATATATATGTACTAAACACAATTCTTTGACTTATGATGCCTGATTTTCACTTGTAGTTCTATAAGGAAATCCAAGGTTACAATGTCCTTCTAGATTACTTCATTTTAATGTCTGACTGGCATCCCGAGAATCAGGCTGAAAGTGAACCCCTCATCTCTGCCACTAAGGTAGCAACTCATTTCAAACCAGAGTACACAGACTGGACACAACTGCCCGGGTTTCTGTCTTCCCATTTCTTGCCATCAGTAAGACGTGACTCGACAATACATTCAAAGTCGAGTGATCTTACAAAATACAAGTCTCATCATGCCACTCTGAAAAGGCATCTGTTAATGGCTTTTCATCATGCCTCGAGCAAAGTCTAAAGTCCATATCACAGTACTGTGTATGGTAACTTTCTCAGATCCCAGATTTCCTGTCTCCATCCTAAATCACGGTGTTCTTATTGCTTGAACTTCCTCCTAGGTCCAGGCAGCCTCAGAAGGTGTCTGCTTTAGAGTGGGTGTTCTCATCCCTACTTTATTCCCCATGGGGCATTCATATCCTAGCGAGAACAGAAGTACTGCAAGAAGGTTCTACCTGCCAGCTACATTTACAAACAGGCTTCTCGATCCTTGCCACATCCTCATCCCAGATCATGCTCAAATTCCTCCATGCACAACTTTGAATATTTAGTATTATAGATCTCATACTTGGGAATATTTGTGTGTTGTAATCAGGTCTGAAAGCCATACCTAAAAACTGCTGAAGACATCTTCCTTTGATAAAAGCCTTTAATTAGGTAGCCCGTGGAAAAAAATCACTTTTCATAATTTCTAGGTAGCAATGGTTCTGAGATCCATGCGTGCTGTGTGATTTGAATGCTCGAGATCACTAGTACTGGTGAGGTGCTTCTTTTTTTTTTTTTTATTAAGAAAATTTTTTCATTCATTTTACACACCAATCAAAAATCCCCCTCTTCCCTCTTCCCACTCCTCCAGCCCTCCCAATCCCCCCTACTCTCCTCAACAAGAAGGCAAGGCCTCCCATGGAGAGGCACATCCAGTAGAGGCAAGTCCAAGCCCCTCCCCCTGCCTCAAGGCTGCACAGGGTGTCCCATCATAGGTAGTGGGCTCCAGAAAGTCTGCTCATGCACCAGGGATGGATTTTGATCCTACCGCCAGGGGGCCCCTCCAAGCAGATCAGGCTATACAACTGTCTCACCATCAGAGGGCCTAGTCCAGTCCCATGCAGGCTCCACAGCCATTGATCCAACTTTCATGAGTTCCCACTAGTTTGGCCTGGTCATCTCTGCAGGTTTCCCCATCACAATCCTGATGCACTTGAACATAGAATTTCTCTGTCTTTCTGGAGCCCCCCCCCCCCCTCCCTCCCCCTCCCCCCCTCCCTCTCCCCCTCCCTCCCCCCCCCTCCCTCCCCCCCCCCCCCTGACTGTACTCCTGGAGCTCTGTCTAGTGATTGACTGTAGATCTCTGCATCTGCTTCCATCAGCCATTAGAGAAAAGCTGTGTGATGATAGTTAGGGTATTCATCGATCTGATCACTGGGGCAAGCCAGTTCACTTCAGGCAACCTCTGCACTATTTCTAGTAGTCCAAGCTGGGGTCATCCTTGGGGATACCTGGCAACTTCCCTAGCATCAGGTTTCTCTCTATCCCCATGATATCTCCCTCCATCATGGTATCTCTCACATTGTTTTCCCACTCCATCCCTGTTCCAGCTCGACCATCCCATTCCCTTATGTTCTCATCCCCCATCCCCTACTCTTGCTTCTTAAGTAAGACTTGCTTTTTTCTGATGAGTTCAAAAAAATGTAATATTTGCCTATCATGATTACCATTTTGCCGAGTCATTTGGGAGGATATAAAACAACACAGAAAAGTATTCTGAGCTAAGTGTTTCTCGTACTTTAGATGCAAGTCAGACTTGATAAAACAATGAGCAACAATGTGTTCTCCAGACATATTTTTAGGGTTGTATTTAAATGGTAACACAAGGTATGTTATACGTGTATTTAATTTTAAAAAAAAATAAAATTCTCAAACACTCTCCATGACTCTTTGTGCCAGTATCCATTAGCTTTGAGCGAAATGCTTTCTTCCTAGGGATTTCATAAAATTCACAAGACTCTCAACCCTGCCAGACCTGTGACATCAGAGCACACCAGCATGTGCAGATCATCACTGCTCCTGCTGTGATGATATGTTTTAACCATCTCTATGTATCTCTTGTTCTTTAACTTTATAGCAGTTTAAACACCCCAGAAGCAGCAATGATAATTTTCACATCCCCCTTTCATGTGGTCCCCCTATTTCATCATACATAGAATTCACTAAGTTTTGCAGTGGTTCATTAATCCTCAGTCCTGTGGTATTATTTTTTTTCATTCCCAATGTAAAAATGTGTAGTTCTATATTTCTAAATAAAGCCCTTCCTTAGCTATTCTGCATGCCCTTTCCCTGAGGTGTATAATTGGATTCTTCAGTCACATATCTCAAAATATGCATGACCAACTAAGTTGGAAAAACTGTAACATTGCTAAGTTTAAATGTAACCATCTTACACATTCAAATGAAATACACAGGAGATGTTTTATCTTACTTTGCCAGAAAGCCACTTTAGTGCTTTAGACAAATTACTCAGGGAACATTTTCTGCTCCAGCATATCCCACAACTGAAGGAAAATAAAAGGCACAATTTTGATTGCTATCACTGGCAATTTAATTCTTTTTTATGGGCCATTTTAGATTTTCTTAATGTAGGTGATTTAATTTCACAAAGAAAGTCCATTTTATCTCATTGTCGTATACACCTTGCCCATCATGTTTCTCAGCTGTGAAATGATCCGATGCCAAGTATAGAACCTCACGTGCATGAATCCCTGAATTATAGTGAATTATGATTTACACTTCTTCAAGGTATCATTGCAGTGTTATGAGCAGATACTTCGAAATTAGATTGCTCAGATTCTCATTTTAGCTCTACCACTGGGCGGCCTTGGATAATTTGTACAACTACCTGTGCCTCAATTTCTTCATCAGTAAAATCAAAAGATGTTATGGGGCCATGTTGATGATTGCATGAGCAATACAGATGAAATTGTGAGATCATAGACTAGGGAAATATTAGCTACTATCATTTCCAATGACCCATTCACATTAAAAAATATACTTATTGTATCAGTCAGGGTTCTTTAGAGTAACAAAACTTATAGAATGAATCTCTCTAGAAAGGGGATTTATTAGAATGACTTAAAGGCTGTGGCCCAGCTAGTTCAACGATGACTGCCTAAGAATGGAAGGTCCAAGTGTCCAGTAGTTGTTCAGTCCATGAGGCTGTATGTCCCAGCTGGTCTTCACTATATGCCAGAATCCCAGAGAAGTAGGCTCTAACACCAGTGAAGGAATGGACTTGCTAGTGTGACAAGAGCAAGCAGGCAAAAAGCAAACGCTTCCTTCTTCCTTGTCCTTATCTACTCTTCCAGCAGATGTGGCCCAGATTAGAGGTGGGTTTTCCCAGATCAAAGGATCTGAATTAAATGTGTGTCTTCCTATCTTAAAGATCTGGATTAGAAGTAGATCTTCCCACTTCAAACTAAGTAAATATCCTGGATGTAGGTGCCCCTATGTTTTGGGGCTATAATTAATTCCAGAAGCAATGAAGTTGACAACCAAGAATAGCCAGTACACTTATGAAACATTTACTGTGTATCTACTCTTAAGCTATGGACTCAGGAATGTGACTGCATTCAAGACAGACACCAAGAGGTTGATTTCTAAGTTAATGATTAACTTTGCATGAAAGTGGAGCATCTTAACCACCAACTGTCACTACCATTTTGTTCCATCACCTCTTGCCTCCAGACCTGTTCCTTCATTTTAGTCTCAGTGCAGCAGTCAGAAGAACTGCACGAGAAATGAGTCAGATCAAACCTCATCTTTGTGCACAGCACGGCAGTGCCTTCCATGAAACTCAGAGTGAGAACTGGTTTCCTAGCTGGGTAAAGATACCTGCATGGTCAGCCCTTTGCTCTCTGTGTTTGTATAGGGTTCTCTATATCTTGCTTCCTCTATTTCAGCGACATTGGTTTCGCTGTGACATTTCAACCCACCAGCCTTACTACAGCTATTTTTGTTAATTCCTGAGAACCTTGTCTTGCAGATATCATATGGATAATTTTACAATCACCTTGAAATTTTGAAAAAAAAGTTTTAATAAAGCCTATCATTACCATTCCCCATATAATGTACACATGTTCTTCTTTTCTCCTTGCCTCTAACACTACTATACAACGTTATATTTGTACTTACTTCCCTCCCCAGTCACCCTTCAAGAAGAATGGAGGTGCTACAAGGGCAGGGTATTTTTGTTTATGGATATACCCTAAAAGTTCAAGACAAAAAGGCCATGAATTTGAGAGGGAGCAAGTTTAGGATGTCGTAGGAGTTGGAGAGGGAAAAAGGGAATCAAGGAAATTATGTAATTATTTTTAATTTAAAAATAAGAGAAAAATTTTAAAATGGTATTGGTAAAATATCAGAGGTCTAAGAAAACACCAAGTATGGGAAGAAGAACAAGTCAAGGCAAAGGAGGCATCATTGCCGAACTAAGTAAACAGAGTACCAGGAGATTGCTTGCTAAGTGATGTTTACTTTTTATATGTTTATGATCTGCATCCTCAGTAAGATAATAAACACTTTTAAAAAGAGGCATTTGATAAATATTTGTTGAAATCAATTAAATTTTCAATAAATACACTAAATTAGAGCATTTAAATACAATATTTTTTTCAAATCCAATAAGAGCAAAAAGGAAAAAGAGAAGGAAATTTTAAACATTTATTACAAAGCATTACCCTAGACATGTTTTCAAGCTTATCTTTTTTGTTGTTTGTTTTGTTTTGTTTGATTATAGTCAATGAGTCGTGAGCCTTTTAGAGGTGATTTACTTCTTTTGAAATAGCCAGGAGTTAATATGGTAAGTAACAAATTGTTTAAAAAGAAAAAACAGTATTCCAAAGAAAGAAGAGATATGTCTAAATGAGGTAAGTGACTTGAGTCATAAGTGGATGGCAGTGACCAAACACTGTATAGTGGAAGGAGGTCCATTCAGGGAATCACTTTGAAATTTAACAGTCATTGTACCACACTGAGAATAGTACTGAACCAAACTCAGTAGATTTTAAAAATCTAAATAAAGTTTAGTTAGTTTTCTGTATATAAAACTCAATTACAGGATTCCACCATGTAAAATTCTCAACTTAGAGTTGTAAACTTAAACAGTTCAATACCTCTACATTCAAATTAGAGCCCATGAAGACGTACCATCATGGAGTTGTAATAGAAACAATTCCATGGTTAAGGCCTTTTAGAGCTGATGTATAGACCTACCTCATGCATATTGTGTTGTGAGATTTTACTGACAGTAGCTCAATTTCTCTTGTTCTCAACATTCATCTACTTATAAGTGTAAGAACGATCATTTGACAGTGTTATTCAAAATGGTTATACAGCAACTATAGCAATTGGTATCAAGGTCAGCTAGTGATGCTAAGTCATTATGCATAATGCACACCAGACAGAAGACTGCTTCTGCTCTACCTTTAGTCCTTGTAACAAGCTTGTAACAAGAAATAGGTAGCAGCATTATTTTTATCTTACAGATAACTAAATTGGAGCTTAAATAAATTTTTTAAACTGTTCCTTTTACATCTCCTTTTCCCAAAGACACACATTATGTTTTCATAGTGTCTATCCGTAGCTCTTTCAGAGCAGATTCTCAGTATATCCATTGTTTTCTCAAAGATTAAACAAACAAACAAACAAAAACAAACAACTAAAGAACGTTTCTAAGTGAACTTAACCAGAATCTAATGCCCAGAATGTTGTTTTTTTCCTCAATTCTGTCAGTGTGTACTCACCCCATGCTTGCCACTATTTCAGCTTTCAATCTATGTCTCAGCTCATATTATCATTCTGTATAACTTGACAAATGTGAAAGCCACTCTATACAAGACATCCAATGGATAGAAAGTAATTGAAAATACTGAAAACAATCATTTTGGGAAAAACATGATGGTATGGCTTTAATCATGGAAAACAAGACAAGAGAAATATAGGGTCAAGAGAAAATAGTAGAAAATTTATTTGTGTAAATGCAAAGAAGTATTTGTATAGACTCAAGTCTTTTTTTTTTAAATATTGAAGAACTTCCTTCTTCCATTTGTTGAGTAAATAGAAGCAGAATGAAGTGAGGGCATATTTTCTCATTTTGAATTTCTCTGAATAATTTTCCAGTGATCAGTCCTTAAGATACCTTTGAATTGATCTGGTCTGCACTTCTTATTTTAAGTGAGAACTCTGGGTTAAAGAACTACAGTGTTCTTTCAAAGATCACATAGCCAGGAAGTGAAAGAGCAGAGCTACAGTCCCTTCCTCTTCTTCCCTATCCTGTGCGGTTTCCCTGCAACAGTTCCCCGGGAAGTGGGAACTTACCATTCTTAGACTCTCTGCACGCCTGTAACTTGCCAGAACAGGAGAAGGTGTGAATGGCAGTGTCCCATTCCCAAAGAGACAAATAAGGCCACCCTTTATTTCAGACAGAAGAAAACAAAAGACAGAGAAATTTAATATAGTCTTCCAAATATTCCCAGGAGTGCTTGCTGACTCTGGAAAGCTTAAAAGGCATGCGAGCTTAGAAGACAGAAAAGTCAGGGTCTGCTATTTCACAATTTACCCAGAAGTGAATTCTCCCAGTGTTGTTACCACAGAAGAATGAGATAGCCTAGACCAAAAGTTTAACTTGCTGCTATTTAAATATAGTCCAAATAGAATCAAACAACTTTTTTTTCTTTTTCTTTTATGCTGGGAATCTTGGAGGAAAAGAACTGTAAGACTTCTTCTTGTCAAATAACCACATAATGCCATTGTGTGAAGTTTTATCCTCTATTCTGGCCTTCTTGAAGGAATGACTTCAGCAGAGAAGCAAGACCTTTTGAGCAGAAGTCATTTAACAAATCAAAATACACATCCATTGGTTTGGGCTATCCCTAAAAAGGATATCAACACAGTAGGTTCTTTGATATGAATTTTAAATATGTTTTCATAAAAAATTTATGATGTAGGTAGCATACCTTTGGAAAAGTGACCCGCTTTATTCTCAAATAATGATGAGCCAGATATCTTTTTTTAAAAACCATGATCCTCTAGAAAAAAATCAATAAGGTAGAAGGAGTATCAAAACCACAATGTGTCAAGCCTTCATTTTTATGCATGAGTGGGAATGGTACTGGCCTATAAGGAGAATAATTTATCTCCAGGTTCAAGTATGTTTAACAACAAAGGGCAATTTAACCATCAGGAGTCAGAGTCAGTCATTGCACCCGACACCCACGCAGGTGTGGACTGTGTTGGAAGTCGTCCCTCAAATGGCACCATCACAGCTTTGGATGGGGACCACAGTACACTCTTAGCTATCGTATTATTGAATTGTGACCTTCTCCTAAGAGAATAAGGTGCATCTCATTACTGGGGTGCTTCTGAGTTGGGCTTATTTTGCCATCAATCAGTGTCCTGACATGATTAAAAAAGCCAGGATCTTTCCAATTTCAACCACTTGTAAAGTTTTCTATAACAGCAAACACTAGCGTATCAAATTCTTAACTAAAATAACAAATTGTGGGTGGCAGGGGAAGTAATTATTTTTTATCTTCCAGATGATTTATTTAAAATAAGTGAATTTAATATGCTGGTTTTGAATCAAAGTAACTTATCTCCCACATCAGAGTCTAGAAGAACTCCAAGTCTGCACTTTTGCTAGGCATCCTAGATTGGAGAGTTGTCATCTTCTGTATGTATTCCTAAGCTAACACAAACACCTTTGTAGAGGTGCCTATTGTAGAAAACACTACTTCCACCTTGCCATTTTGTAGTATCAAGCCTTCTTCTATCATCCCAAGCACTCTTCTTTGACAATATACTCAAGGGTAATTAAAGCGTACTGTTCGCTGTTTGGCTTTAGAATATAAAATGTGAAATTTTAAGTGTATTTTTTCCAGGTAAGAAAAAAATATACTTGTATTAATGTTTCTCCCTAAATGATTACCAGAAGATACGTGTGATGGCACCATCCTGTTGTTCCAATACTAAGGAATTGGAAGCAAGAAGAATAGGAGTTCACGTTCATCTTTATCTACATATTCAGTGCCAGACCAGCTGGAGCTATGTCAAACCCCTCAATATATAAATAAAACAAAAAGTAGTTATCAGAGACAATTGGCCTCAGAAATCTAGATGTGACAACTGAAACCTGACAGGTGGTCCCCTGAGAGAACAAGAGTAAGAAAGGAAAAACCTCAGGCCTGTGAGCTAGCTTTTCCCAGTGTGAAAGCCATGAAATGGGAAGCAGAATTTTTACTGTGTGAGGATAGTTAGAGATCAGCCTGTATACAGCAGAGTTAAGTAATTTTCTTTGACCCTTGCATTCTTAAAGCCCAACCTATATGTTAGTCACAAAAAAATTCTATGGCAGTGGTCTCCCTATGAAGGTTGTTATTCTTCATGCTATCTGTCTTGAGATGGATAGAAATGTAAGCTAAGCAAAGCAATCACTACATGGTGCTTTGCTGATATTCTGTTATTGCTGATGATTACTCATATTTCCTAAGAACTCCTTTGTACACTATTCTTGGTCACTTACAATAACTTGAGGATTTTTTTAACTCCAGAGCAAATAGAGCATTGCTATAACTAATAACTTGTCTTTCATGAATATAAATTACCTCCCTGAAGAAAAATGCAAAGAAGGGGAAAATACATTTGAATTCTGAATTCTTCATGGTAAAAATAATGACATTGGAATTAATTCCACTGTTACTAAGCAACAATCATAACATAAACAAATATTTCATGAGAAATAAGATAATGTAGTTGACATCAAGCCTAAGCAATTTCTGCAATAGACTTTTTTTAAACATAGCTTTTTACACATCACATAAAGAAAACATGTTTTGTAGTGGCAGCAGAGAACTCACACAAGTGACTGGTATTTTCCATGTTTGTTTTTGGCTACAATATCAGAGTTGAAATAAGAGGAAGACAATAACTAAAGAGTACTACCATTTCAACTTGAAAGTATTATCTATTTATCTGACCATAAAAAATGACTGGTAATGGCAAAATTAGATTCATTATGATTCATAATTAAGCCTGGCAGCGGTGACACACTCCTTTAATCCCAGTACTTGGGAGGCAAAAGCAGGCAGATCTCTTTGAGTTCAGGGTCAGACTGGTCTACAAAGTGAGTTCCAGAATAACCAGGACTGTTACACAGAGAAACCCTGTCTCCAAAAACAAAGCAAAACAAAACAGAAAAACATAAAAAGAAGGATTCATAATTAAATGAACAATAGAAATATTCATATTTCTAGCAACTATCAACTCACAACAAAGTGTATCTAACCCATGTTTGTTACTATTCCTTAAAATCTAACGAAAGATTTATGGAGTAGATGTTGGGGAAAGTAAAACATTTATTTGGAATGCTATCAAACCAAAGAAGGTAGAGGTTATTTTTAAAAAGACCATCTTGTTTAGGAGTTGAAGGAGAAAGCCTAAAAAACATGGAGACTGGGGGGGGGCTAGATGAGACCCACAGCTGCCAGGGTAGTTAGAAATTTGGGGTTGCCTATGTTTATGGGATTGAGGGTAGCTCTTGACTATCAGAGGTCTTAATTCCTAAATAGCTAAAGAAGACTCATTGATTAGGAAGGTCCTTTTCCTCGGACTAATTAACTTTGTGATTATTGATTAGTATTCAATGAACCTCTTTTGTACAGGGGATATAGTTCAGAGTATTTGTTAATCATACAGATAACACTGACTCCACTGCCAGTGTTCAAAGGCTTCATCTTTCACAACAAAACAAAGATGAAAGTGAAACATGGATTCACCAGGAGCAGGGGAGACAAGATGTAGGTATCATCTACAGCAAAGATAATGGGAGACTAAGAATACGTTGCTCATCATGTGATTCATGAAGTTAGTGGTTTTTAAAATCAACTAAAATAGCTGAAACTAAAATGTTTATTTAGATTTTTCATCATCTATAGGAACTTTCTACAAGCATACTTTTTGTCTCTAACTTGGACTTCCCCCAAAATTGTTTAATTGGCAAACCAGCAAGCCCAAGTGGTTATCTCATCTACTCACTGACAGAAACTGAGACCAACAATCCATAACAGTCAAAAGCTGGCCCTGTATGATAACTAGAGGCACATAGAAGATTACAAAATGTTTTATCTAAAATTACCTGAAGAACAGGTGGGGCTATTACTTACCAGAACAATGTGCACACGGGACAGGAGAGCTTGAACACAGAATTTCACAAAAGATGTTGTTGCTATATAATAAGTTCATAAAAGTAAATGGGAGTAAAATTCCCTTCTTTGTATACTTTATTCAGGACTGAGCACTAATCCCCAGGAAGCAGTATGCAAATGGAAATGGCCAGGGAAGTAGGGAAACTAAAGGGATTTCATATTATGAGTACCTGCAGGAATAAGAAAGCTAATTATGATGCAACTCATGGGCTGTGAATTTTCAGTTCATTCTATTGTCAGGTAGAAGAAGGCATCATGGTGAATACCACCTCAGTATAAGGCAGATTTTTTAAATATTTGATAAGTACAATTGAGATGATATAAGGAGGTAAAAAATGGAATAAAAATGAAGACAATTATGGCACTGGTATATTCCATCAAATAGTTTGTAGATTTGGTCCTGAGGCTTTATACTACCTTTGTGGGACACCACCCAGGTTCATGGCATACATTTGGGGATGGAAAAGGATAAAAAATACAAATTGGATAGATGTCTGGGCTCTATCATCCACTTGTATTTGTTTGGTATTGGGTGCTTTATGATTTTTTTTTTCTTCAGGCTAAAATGTCTGTGCCAATAATTAATCACTTATGAAAGATGTCTACTAAAGAGATTTCCTCTTAAGATTATTTTAGGAAAGAACATTCCTCAGTTTGTATATATACTCATCTACTTGATTCATATGTACATAATATGCATGCATTTTAAGCACTCTCTTTGCTGAATGATTAATTTAGAACCTTTTGTTGATTTGTCTCATATGTAAAATATTTGTCATTCTGATTCTCCTAATTTAAAACACTAGCAAAAGTTTTCCAATATTTAAGTGAACATTATGCATATAATAAGGTAAATATATTAAATGTCCAGTTATCCCTTCAGACTCACAGAGAACTTCGTCTCTACTGCCATCAGTCTAGTTCCAAGTTAGCTGATGTCAAGCCCACCCTCAGCTCACACAAGTGAGCCCAAAGTTCAGGATAATTTCCAATATGAAATTTTTACATTTACAACGTATTTTTACATTTCCAAACAAAAGGCTCTATTTAATTTGGTACTT
Source organism: Peromyscus aztecus (assembly GCA_902168405.1). Lineage (NCBI taxonomy): Eukaryota > Metazoa > Chordata > Mammalia > Rodentia > Cricetidae > Peromyscus > Peromyscus aztecus. Next base: position 32,361 of record CABHPQ010172566.1, on the reverse strand, counting down.
TATAATAGTATATATGTAATTCAATAGCAATGATTATTATACTATAAGCATTATTAAAACATAGAATCAGAGGAAGGGGCTATCAGTACCAAGTACACATCTTCTCTACAAATGCACCCTAAATATGTCAGACACGGTTCTAAGCACAAGGGGCACAAGAGTTCACTTTAGCCTTACTGAGCTGAAGTGAGAATATTTGGACAATGAGTGAATTAATATGTGTCAAGCGGTGATCAATGCTATTGAGAAAGATAAAGTGGGGTCATTGGAAAGAGTATAGTGAAGCTGTTAGGAAAATGCATCACCTTGTGCATAAAAAGCAAAGTTTAGAAAAATAGATGACCTGTTTCCATAGTGTCCAGTGTTTGAAAAGTTTGCTGAACCAGAGCCAACTGCCTGCATTTGCTCTTCTCTTAGTATAGATCTTTTCTTCTTCAGTTTGCATGGATTCATTTTGACTCCATCAAGATGATATGTTCTCTGCAGGGTTGTGCTACTTACCACTTTAGCCCACTTAAAACTCTTCTGCTAAAAATAGAATTCTGAAACAGTTTCACTTCTATTTTTTGTGTGTTCGTGTGTACCCACAAGCATAGTTTGCTTCACACTTCTTTTTCACTTTATGTACATTTTTTCCATTTAAGAGTATTCACTTCTATCTTCTCACTTTTTAAGCATGTTCAATGGGTCACTGCTGTATGACTGCATTTATCTTTTCTCTGAATAAAATTGTGGTGATGATCAGATAAAGACACAACTGTACTTAACAGAGCAATGGACAGATAAAACCTGCAGGTGCCTCCTCTGCATTGCCTGAAGGGAACATTTATTGAATTTTTAAATGATGAATTAAAGAAATTTTCTGTTTTCCTTTGATAAATGAATTAATATAAATTTTTTCAATGTTAACAAATAGTTGCTATACTGATTAAGAAATTGTATAAAAATTATTGTGCATTTAGAAAGAATATAAACATTAAACCAAACAAGGGAATTATGTAAACTATAAAATAAAATCATGGCAAGATTCCTCCTACATGTGAAATAGACACCAAGTTTATGCACAAATGCATGTTTTTAAATGAGACTAATTTCAGTCTCCCTTCGCTCACTCTCCTTTTCTCTGTCTCCCCACTTCTCATCCATGCATGACCCTACTCTTCCCCTGTTTTTCATTAATTGTCTCCACCCAGCAAGCATAAGTTATGCAGATTATTAAGCATCCAGAGAAGAGACAAAGTCATAGCTTGGAAACCTTTTCTTAGGATTTGTCAGGCTTGTCCTTCTGTTTCTAAGCATGGTTCGGGAATGTTTCCCACTAAATTGATGATCACACGTGGTTATGATGCTTTTGAAGTTTCACACTAAATGTTTTTCATTCTTGTTAACCTTTTAGTAAGGTTATTATTACTGATATGTAAATATTACACAATTTTATATGCACTCCTGTCTTCCCATGAAAATTCTTTTGAGGGCTGAGCATGCCAAATTAAGTCTATTTGGTCCACTATAAACAATATATGATGATGTGAACAATATATGTGGATAAATGCTTCTCAAGTAGCCCCATGATAGCTCTGGTCTTACCTTGGGCTTTTGCTGAAGTGTCCTAGACCATATACCTCAGAGTATCAATCTAGCTTCATATCTACAAAAAGTCATAGACACTAAAGAGTCATAAGAGTAGCCACATCTACAAAACATGATGGAAACCATGGAGTTGGAGATACCAGATCTTTCTGGGAGATATTTCCACCTCAGAACATTAAACATGATAATTAACTGCCTGATCTTTTAAGCTTTCACATTCTATGTGTACTTGAGCTCTCAAAATCAACATGTATTATTTTGTACAACAAAAAACCCTGTCATAACCTGAATGAGACAAAATAACTCTATGAGAAATGACTTATGCCTTTAAAGCATATAATTTAGCTTTAAAAAGTAGATAGAAAAGGTGACATGTAAAGAGTTGGTTCTTCAAACGAGATGGAAACAACATACCAATTACTTCATACACATGGTTTGGCTCCTTCTATAAATCTCTGTTCTGGGTCATCAAGTGTGGTATAGTTTAGATAATGGCAGGGATCACCAGAAAAAAAGGAACTGAGAAAGGATTTTGCTAGTGAGGTAAATCTAAAGTCAAGTATAAGATCTGGACTGCAACAAAATGGTGTCACAAGAAAGGACCTTCCCTTCCCTGCTGGGAGACAGAAGCCAGACTTTCTGTAGTTTGTTTCTTAGTTGCTGTTAGTGGGTGATTCTTGTTGGGAACATTAATAGTATAACCAGCATTTAAACTCATCGAAGTGTTTTTGACACCTTCTCATGCCAGCCTAACATTTGTTTGCAATATATACATTTCATTGTTGAAGCTGGAAACTCTTGCACAGATTTTCTCAGTGAACAAATGTTTTCATCTGATCACAACAAAGTAAATTTGTCACCATTGTATTTGCATTTTCAGTCCTCTAAGCATCTGTTACCCCAGACTATAATCTCTAATTATCTTTAGCAAAATCCCTTTCACCAATGTCTCCAGATGCTAGAAAATGCAGAATGGTTAAGCAGTATAGATCCATTTGGGTGCCCTCCTATCAACTAACACCAATATCGTGCTTTCAACTTTACAAGCTTTTTTATGTACATTTCAAGCAGTTACTCCTAGCACTCCATAGAAAAGGCTCTTCTGTTCATCAGTATACAATAAAGAAAAGGTTACACTGTTGAAAAAGTTGTTTTACTGTCTATTAAGCATGATTTTCAGCCTCATTACCATAGTAAGACCACACAAACCATTACAATGATTTTGTGTCCTTTGCTCAATAGTTCATTCAGTAATTATTTAGCATATGTAATATGCTAAGCACTGCTATATGTTGTAGGCAAACAGTGAGCAACAAAGCAAACAGAGCACTTTCAATCTACTGCAAAGGAGAATTGCCCATGGTTCAGTGATCTAAGACCCAAGTCTTCTAATTTCCAGGCTGCTGTCTTCACTCTGTTGACCAGATCTACACATGTATTAGGCTGAATATTTTATTGTTAACTCTGGAACCAATTTGATCTAGAACAGAAGAAAACATGATCCCAGAGTAAAGCAATGACTCTGAAACATGTCTTCAATATAAGTAAAGTCATCAACATGCTGTGACAAGAAACATTGCCCAAGACAATTCTGGTTCCAAAGAATTAATTTAACTTTCCCGCATGGTTGTATGGCCAAAACCAAACCAAACCAAACCAAACAAACAAAACCATACATATATGTATCCTTGTCTTCGGTTTTTGTGTTCATTTTTTTAATTAAAAAAGTAGTAGACTGCAAGAATAAAAAGACTTTTGAAGTAAGCAACATAAGATGCAGGAAGTGATGAACTACAGTGTCAATGATTCTGGAAACATCTTTGTGATCATTTCCCTCCAATAATACAGTAGGTGGACACTATTCAAAACTAAATGATGCCACTGTCTTAAATAAAACTAAAGCTCACTTAGATTATTCCTGCCGGATAAATTCATTGGGTTAAAAAAACATTTATTGCTTCAATTATTCTAGCAAATCACACCTGGTTTAGGAACCTAGGTGCACCAGCATAGCTGTTGAGTTATTAATCATGGGTGTCAAGTCTTTTCTGCTAATCAAGCTTAAATGAGCTCTGTGTTATGGAAGCACCATTTACAATGACAAAACTTATCAGTGATACCAAAATAGCTAAGCCCAGTAACGCCTGGGATTAACATTACCCAATATATTTGAACACCAATGCCTAGTATACTCTGCTATAATATGAAATCTCTTTCCTTTTATTAAATTGTAAAATTACATACAACCAAATTAGTAGACTATGAATAAAATTTACATAATAAAATGATTTAAGAAAGTAGTTTTGATACAGTATATATGTCCTATTTTCATATTTATTTAAAAGCAATCAAAGTATACCATTTTTAATGAAAACATGATGGGTTTTAAAGATTCAAAATTAAAATCTATTATCCATTGGTTAGCATGTCAGAAACTAGCCATGCTTGAAACAAAATCTTTATTTCACTTATGTTTGATATTATTTCCAACAATATTATAAAATATCCATTAGGAGCACATTCTTCTAAAAGAAGTGGCTTTATTAGTCTGCCTGGAGAAACATGGTGCAATTATTTCTGAAGCTGATAGCCAGGAAACACTTCAAATGTTCAGTCAGCTATTTACTTAAAAACAAATCAAGAAGAAATAAGTTTTACTGCCAATGAAGAAATGGATTTTAAAATGGTCAGTGGGCTTCAGGTATTAGAAAGCTTTGTCAAATTCATTTCAGACATGCATGGAGGAGTTGGCAGTATTTTTTCTGTTTATGCCACAGTTTCTGTCAAGAAGAGAGCTCAGATACCTAGGGGAATGCTTCTCAATGTTCAGGCTTGTGAAAATTTTAAAAAGGCAAAGATAGATGTTAAGTAGATCCACAAAGGAAAGGAAATTCCTGAAGAGTCTTGAGATAAATTAAAGGGGAGACAATGAGGATATTAGAAAAAAACTTTAAGGTTTGATAAATTTTGTGAAAAAATACAAATACTATCAAGAAAAATACTGGAACCTCTGGTTAAAATAAGTGCAGGATTTGCATGGCATAAATAAGGCAAGTGAGTCTTTGAAAGGATGTGTTTCTCTACAAAACAAACCGCTCCATTTCAAAGGATTTAAAGAGATGTTTTATCCTGATGGCAAAAATGAATGACTATGGCCTGAAAACATGGATTTTGGTCTCCCCAAATACCACACTCCAAAGAGGAAACAATTTTATGAACTTTCAATAGTAACAAGACACTTGAGCAGTTCATAAAATGGCATATTTGCAAATACATTGGTAGAAACATAAGGTGTGCTGGGCAGAGCAGAGTTGGGGAAACTGTTTTGGGCCTGAGATGCTGACAGTTCTTAGCCATTTTGTTGACTGGATACTAGGGAATCCATTTGTACACTCCAAAAGTTTTACATAATGTCATAAAGATGTACAGAGGATGGCAATAAATAGCTATTAAGGAAGCTAAAGGTGCACCACGATGATTTCTTTGTGGCTTTTGCATTATTCCAAGTCCTTTATAAAACAAGTTCTGATCAAGCTGTCTTCATAGTCATAGCTTCCTTCCAGGAATTCTTGTTCATGTGTCTTAGGAACCATTCATTTGTAAAGCATCTGAAGAGCCCAAGTGTGCACATGACACAAATGGCTCCACTCTACCAGATAATAAACAACCAGGTACTGCCATTGTAGTGGCTCATATGCATGGGCCTAATGTATATAAAGAACATTTCTCTGGGTATTTTAAACAGGGATTTAAATAATAATTCTGCCAATTAACAACTGTACAACTATGGGTGAATTACTGAAGCTCTCTCCTAACTGGACTTCTTATGAAGAAATATTCTAGACCTGAACTTCTTGTAAATCAGTTACTACTTACATGTACCCATTAAGCATTTGTCTAGTGGAACTGAATTTTTAATTTTAGTTATTTTAGTTAATGTAAATGGCAATGTGTGGATAAGGATTCCATGCTATATAATGCAGTATAGCCTCAGTTAAGCTTGTCCTCTGTGATTTCAGTTGTGCAAGAGAGAAAACCAAACTCAAAATTTCAAACCAAAAGGGACTATATTGGCTCATTTTACTGAAAAATTAAGATATAAGCAGTGTTAATCCTAGTTCAATCTGGGCTTCCATTGTTCTGTTGTATAATTTTTTTCCTGTACTAATGCTTGTTCTACATTTTTGTATCTGGATTTTGTCCTTACGCTGATTTCTTCAATGGCTACAACCTAAAGCAGTCCATAGAGCCAGGAGAAAACTGTGGCTACTTGTTTTGTGCCTTGCTTCTAGCTTATCCCCAAAATAACTGCTTTAGTGGAAAGAGAATTTTGATAATTGGTGAAACTTTTAAGTTGAGCTGTAGCAAGGATTTTCTCTCAAGGGAAAAATTAGAAGTTGTTGGGAAATAGAAAGACAGGGAGTAAATGCTGATAGTAGATAAAATATTAGAATGTTAATTATTCTAATCATCAAGAGATTGTTATAATATAGCCACTGATGTTTATGCATGAAGCATCCAACTGTGTCCCATATGCAACATTCTTTCTCATTCCCAAGACCCTGCCCTCTTTGTATACAGGAGAACCAGCTTACTTGTACCAGAGTCTCACAGGGGATTATATGACAGGACTCTTAAAGCTATTTCCAGCAATAAAGACCTATTAATTAGTAACACCATGTAACCTCAGGGCACAGAAAGAGCTGAGTCAAAGAAGAGATAGCTGTGCTTGAATGCAGTGGGTGCCTAAAGCTAACAAATACTACAACAGTTCTCTGTGGGGAGTGTGGAGATGGCTTTCAGTGAACGTAGATGAAAAGATATTCTGTGCTGATTTCTCAGCATCAGCTGGGCCGGGTACCAGCTGCCCTGAACTGATCGATGTCACAATCAGACAGATGAGCAGATAATAAAAAATGATTATAATGAAGTTTTTAACTCAAAAGTATGAAGCCCCACAACTATCATTCAATCATTTTTATCTTTTTGAAACCATTTTAATGTGTAGCAATGGTTGGAATGTAATATTCTAATGATTTCAATGAAACAGGAAGTAGGATTAAGACTATGTTACATTATTTAATGTCAAATTGCAGGTTATAATAAAACGAGGCCAAATAAGATGGCCAACATGAAAACAATGAAACAAATAAAGACATCTAGTAGGTTAAAAGCACGAAGATATATGTTTCATCTGGAGATACAACATTTTAATAACTGCTTATGTGTCTCAAGAATATCTTAAAGTACCATGCATTCTATGAGAAAGTTGTAATGATATAATTCAGCAGAGAATATGAAACCATTGGAGGAAGTCATGAGTCAGATATACCAGTTAGAAAATAAAGTTAATAAGATGCAATTAGTGTGGTGCTGGGTCTCAACCAGGAGGAACTCATATGTGTGAGGCGAACATCGGGCCCCAGGAAGTGATTCAGAACACTGGAGACAGACATGAGGGGACATACTTGTCTTTCCAGCACCCAGATACCGAAGACAGTAGCAGAAAGGAATTGGGGATGGGTTTCTTTTTCTGTTTATATAGTGTATAACACAGGATTCCAAGAAAAGAGGGACACTGTAGGACCAAACAGCTTCCAGAGGATGTTGAACTTAGCTGTAAAAGGAGAAATAGATGACATAGTCAGCTGAGCAAAGCAATTGACAATACGTGCTACAAAACTGTGCTGCTGCCCTGGCAAAAACGTACACCCTTCGTCAAAAGCGTTTGTTGTACACAGTGAACACAGTAAGAGAAGTACACAGTAAAATTTTGAAATACATACTGCATTCGCAAATCTCTAGGTTATCCTGCGCCAAGTACCCCATGGGCCTTTTGCATGCATTACATCGTTTGATTGATCGTGATGATAATCCTAGATTGACTGCAATAATTCTAGAAGTAGACAGAGATTGAAATAAACAAACCTTAATAACATCTTCAGTCACCCATTCTCTATTATATTCTGAGTAAAATAAACTAGGGTTTTTTTTTATTTGTTTTTTCTTTCCTTTCCCCTTTTTAATTGTTAACTTAATTTCCAGCCCATCACTCATATTAAGCAGCTCTTATCCCCACATTCTTTATCCAATGTCCATTAATAAGTAGCATCCAGTTTGGGAAGATAGATAACCAGTTAACTTTTTATGCATATGTAAATATTAACAGTTTAATTTTAAACAAGAAAATTCTTACAAAATGCTTTTTCACTTAAGAGTGGAACTCAGGTCATTGTATTTTTTTCCCTTAATGACTTACTTCATTAAGTCCACTCCTTATGGCTGGGTGTGCTTGTCATTTTTCTCTGCAGCAAACAGGTGTTCCAGAAAGTGCCTTTGTGTACACATCCTTGTGGACATGCAGTTATAATTCTATGAGATCGTTTTCCGCAAATGTAAATGCTGAAAATCCTGGGAGGGAGGTCATTTATGTTTTACACGGACTGTCATGCTGCCTTTCAAAATACTTCCAAGTCCCCTAATATTTATGCATATCTTGGCAACATCTGACAATATACATCACTGTATACCTTTTGAAAGACTTAGCTTGCATTTCTAATAAATAAATAGTATTTATTATAATTAATAAATAAATAGTGTTATTTCCAATGTAAATATGTATGCTCACGTGCTTTTCTAAAGTGTGCTCACAGTTGCTTTATCCAACAGAAAACGTATTGGGAATATTTTTCTACTGAGTGTTTTCTCAATAACTTATTATAGTTTTTAATACGTTGTGAACTGGGTCTTGTATGTGTTGAATATAAATTTAAAAATTGATCCACTATCCTTTACTATTTCCTTGGTTTTCTACCTCTTACAAGAAGGCTTTTACCACAGAAACAAAATAAAATTAAAAACATTTTTTCATCAATAAAATTTGGTGTTTTTTAAGTAGCATACCCACATTCCTAAAATTGTTCCAAGCAAATTAACAAGTGAGTTGGTTGTTCTTCTCCTACTTGTTTGAAATTGACTTCATTACAAACTAAAAATTCATTCACAGGAGTCCATATCACACTTTCTGTTCCATACCATTGGTTTATTTAGATGATCCTTCACAGATGACAGCACATTTGATATTTCTCAAAATAGGATTGGTCCCCTTTACTTACTACCATTATTTCCTTACAACTTTCTCAGCTGTCTCTATGCCTTTTTTCTGTTTTATTTACTTGCATTCTATTTCAACATGGCCTATAAAATTCCATTATGAAACTATTTCATTCTGATTTTTGAAGGAATGCATAAACTGTATAATTTGGAGAGAGCTGTATTCTTACATTAGCACTCCTTTATAAAACTATAGTACAAAATTCCTCCTTTAACTCTCTTAAAGGTCCTTCAGCAAAGATATGTGATTTACATTCATGTTGTTTTTCACTTTTCTTGTTAGTGTTATTATCTAATTATGTATATAGTTTTATTGTATATTTCTAATGACCTTATTGTTATTGTTAATATTTACTGTAATGAGCCACTCATTTTGCCAATTTAATTTCAAACTATCTATTGATGGTATGAGGGCAGCTTTTTTACTGCTTACTTAACTTATTAGTGCTAATAGCCTTTTATTGTTATCCTCTCGGACTTTAAAATGAATTATTATATGAAAATAACATCAATTTTGTCTTCTCTGAAATATTTCAATGCAACACTGCTTTGCCTTAGCTCTCCAGTAGTTAATAGTATCCACTGAACTGTTGAAAAGCACCAGTAATAACAACATCCTCACCATGTCCTCTTCACATTGCTAATTTTGATGGGAATGGTTCTGAGGTGTCAATTTATTGAAATCAAAATTCAGATTTGTATTCTAATATTTGTATATTTTTGTATTTTTTTTTTGGTTTTTTTCGAGACAGGGTTTCTCTGTGTAGCTTTGCGCCTTTCCTGGATCTCACCCTGTAGACCAAGCTGGCCTCGAACTCACAAAGATCCGCCTGCCTCTGCCTCCCGAGTGCTGGGGTTAAAGGCATGCACCACCACCGCCCGGCCTTGTATTTATATTTATATAATACAAATATTTATATATTTGTATTTTTATGTTTATACATCAAATTTGAGCATATTCTTTCTTATGAAATTTTATTTAGAAAATACCACTATCAAATGAAATTTTATATACCTATAACTTTATTAGGTAAAATAATCAATAAATAATATGGTGTTTATATTTAACGAATGTGTGCTGTTTGATTGTCATATATTTTCTCTTACCTCCTAATATAATAAATTTTTACAATATTTCCTGAGGCTGAACTGCCTTAACTTAATTATAATATATATTTCCTAATGAATTGTACTTATTTATATAGACCATTCTCTACTATGGTACATTGTTAGTTTAATGCTTACCTAGGTTGATTTAATTTTATTATCTTTTGTTAGGTGTTTCTAAAGTTATGTTATAAATGAAGTTGTAATAATGATTTCCACTTTATTTACTCTATTGGAGCATGTAAAGGCCTCAATTGCCCAGAACAGAATTTATATTACTCTGTGGTATTTGGAAGGATATTGGTTTTCATTAATTTTAATATTTTTGTCTTTCTATCTTATACTTTTATAGCCAAACTCAGTACTTTAATAAAGAATTGTAAACCATTTCTACATTTTAAGTACTAGATTTTTTTCTTAAGCCTTTTTTATATTTCTTACTAGTGTATGGTGTTATGGATAGTAAGGATTTATGTGACTTTTTACACAACTTACTGTCTTTTGGAGACCTATTCAGTCTAACTCATTCCTCTTCATTCATAGTTTATATTGCTTGCATCACTTTTTACTTACTTAATTTTATAGGACTGGAAATGGATCTACATCTGCTCTGTCCCTTGGTAGCAGGAACAGTGTTACAGCTATGTTTACACTTGTGTTCAAAACTATACCTGTGATGCTTACTTAGAAATTAGTTGCTGGGTATAATACCATTTATGAATTATCTAAAACTTAGCCACTTGGAACAGGAATTTTGATACCAATAGTGTTCTTTATTACTATCAAAGTTTTCTTGGTTCTGGAACCTGACCATGGGTTTATGAGGCTTTCAGTTCAAGATTTCTAGGAAATTGCTGCCTATTATCTGGGGCCACAATCAACTTAGAGCAGTGGTTCTCAACCTTCCTAATGCTATGACCTTTAATACAAGTTCCTCATGTTGTGGTAACTCCCCCGACCATAAATTTATTTTCATTGTTACTTCATAACTGCAATTTTGCCACCATTGTGAATCGTAATATAAATATCTGATATGCAGGATGGTCTTAAGTGACTCCTGTGAAAGGGTCATTTGAACCCCACCCAAACAGGTCGTGACTTACTGGTTGAGAACCACTGACTTAGATCAGGTCGGAGACAGGTTTCCAAGCTTGCTCACACAGCTGACGTCCAAAAGCTTTGATTCTTGTCCCACATGCCTGTCCTCAGGTTTACTCTCCACCACAGCTGCATTCTCACAGAGTAAGCAGTGATCCAGAAGAGGGAGCACAGGATGACACCTAAAATGGAAGTCAGTCACTTCTGTCCTCTCACAGGTGACATGTTGTCACTTGCTACATTGTGTTGGTCATAAACCACCATGGCACAATAGAAACTGATGCATTGGATTTTAAATATGACTTTTTAAATAATTGGGCTGTTCTCAACATACCTAGAAAGTTGGTTATCTTACCTGGAACCTATTTATTTCCAAAGCATAATATAGTAAATTTTTTACTATCATTTAGAATTACAAGCCAAACAGCCTTACTATAAGCTAATGGAAAGCTTAATATAATTTAATGGAAAGCTGTGTGGGGACACACACTTATAATCCCAGGACATGGGAGAAAGAAATAGGAGGATCAAGAATTCAAAATCGTCTTTGACTACATAGTGAGTTTCAGGCCATCCTGAGGCATGAGACCATGTCTCAAATAACGATAATAAAATAATAAACATGCAAAGAAACAAGAAATGGAAGAAATCAAGATATCAGTATGCTTTGAAAATCCATATAAAGGAAAAGGTATTAAAAATATAAACCGAAGTCTTGTTTTCAAGAAGTTAAAAATAGAGTAGTCTAAAATGAATGAGAAGGGAAAATTATGCCAATAATTGAAAAAGGTGTGTGTGTGCGCATTTGCACATTAGTGTGGGGGATGTGTATGGACAATTTGCAGTTTGGTTTCGGGGTAAATATTTGCTTCCTCCCAGATATATCTACTCCAATAGCTAAAGTGATCAGTCCAATGTATATATTTTTGCCTACAAACAGAAGTTAGCAATACATAAAACATACCATACAATATGGTCTAATTTGTCTCATTACAGAGATGCAAGGATGATTTAACATATTCAAACATGTAGTTGTAACGTTATACAAACAGAATTGAAGATAAAATGTCATAAGATCATTTCATGTTGACAAAAATTCAACATTTCTTCATGATAAAAGTGCTGAAGAAACTAAGGATAGAACGATCACACTCAACATAATTAACTCTGTTCAAGATAAATCAGTAACAAACATCATATGGAGTTGAGGAAAACTGAAGCCATTCTCTAGACCCAGAAGGGGAAGAAGGAGCGGCTACTCCCATCACTCATTCAATGCAGTGTTTGAAATGTTAGCGAACTATATGAAGGGAGAGAAAAACAATACGGCAGAAACAAGAAAGAAGCCAAATGATGCCTATTGAAACGTGGTCTTCCTGAGGAGACTCTGAGATCCCCACACGTGGCTCCCATTTAGAAACCCAGCAACACCTGTGGAGCCTCCACAGGACTGGATTAGACCCTCTGCATAAGTGAGACAGTTGGGTAGCTTGATGTGCTTAAGGTGCCCGCTGGCAGTAGGATCAGGATCCATCCCTGGTAAATGAGCTGGCTTTTTAGAGCCCAGTACCTATGGTGGGAAACCTCGCACAGCCTTGATGCAGGGGCAAGGGCTTGGATCTGCCTCTACTGAATGTACCAGCTCTGCTGACTCCCCATGGGAAGCCTTACCTTCTTGTAGGAAGGACTAGGGGGAGGAAGTGTTGGTGGGGAGACTGAAGGGGTGGGAAGAGGGAAGAGGAGGAATCTGTGATTGGTATGTAAAATGAATAAAAAATTTCTTAATAAAAAAGAGAAAATAAGAAAGAAAGAGAGAGGGGGAGGGAGAGAGAGAGAGAGAGAGAAGCCCAGCAACCAAGCCTACAAAATCTAAGTACAAAAGTCACAGGGTTTTCAGTACCCTAACAACAAAATACTGAGAAAGAAAGTGGGGAAGCCATCCCACTAAAGTAGCCCCACACACAAACCAAGCAGCCCCCCCCCCCAAAAAAATAACCTAAGAATAAGTCCAAAAAAGGAGGCGCCATGGAGGAGCTAGACCTCCTCGATGACAGTTAAAACCACGAAACACTGAAGAACAAACAGAGTATGAAGAGGCCCTCCTTGTTCACAGTTTAGATGAATTAATAGTGAGAAAATATTCACATGACAAAAAGCAATTACAAATGACTACAATCCTTATTCAAGTACTCATGGCATTCTTTAGATAACTACAAAATATAACCCTAAAATTCATATGAATGCACGAAAGATGCCCCCCCAAATAGCCAAGGCAAATTGTAACGAAAAGAGTAGGAACAAATATGAAGAAGCACAAAGAGCTAATAATTCAAATATTAAACATCTTTACCCACCAAGGAAATTAAAATGGAAATTCTATTGACATTCTATCTCACCCTGAGGAGATTAAAAGATAGCTGGGCCTGGTCGTGCAAACCTCTAATGACAACTTCTCAGAAGACAGATGCAGGAGGTTGACACAATTCAAGGCCGCCTGGGTTACCAAGGTTAAGGCAGTCTGAAGCACTTAATGATACCTGTCTCAGTATTTAAAGATGGCCTGGGCTATGAGCCGCAGGGGTAAAGCACAATTTTCAGTACTCCGTAAGAGAAGTGCCGGTAAGGACAATAGGACAGGAGGCCTTAACACAGCTACGTGAAGGGAAAGGGGCGCTTACAGACGGCTACTGGGAACCTAAATTATTCAGCCCCTGTGGAAATGAGCAAGGAGGCTCTGTAAAATATCTAAAAATAGAGCTAGCCTGTGACCTACTATTCCTCAGTATATAGCAGAAGGAATCCAAGCCAGCATATGATTAATAAGACTTGTGAGTATTCAAATTTTTCATATGACTGTTCCCAAAGACCAACTTATAGAATCATCTGAGTTCTTTGTCAACAGATCACTAGATAAGAAAGTATGACACATATATATGATATATATATTATATATATATATATATATATATATAGAGAGAGAGAGAGAGAGAAGTATTATTGAGGCAAGAACAATGAAATACTACCTCTTACAAGAAAATGGATGGAACAAAAAATAATCATGTCAAACAAAATAAAATAAACTGGCACTGGCCTTGGTGGCACATACCTTAGACTCAGCACTCAGATTCAGAGGCAGATGGATTTCTGAGTTCTAGGCCATCTTGGTCTACAGAGTGAGTTCCAGGCCAGCCAGGGCTCTAAAAACTTTGTCTGTGATATTGTGTTCCCCAATATATTGTGAACACTAATAAACTTATCTGGGATTAGACACCAGAATGGCCACTAGATTTAGAGGCCAGACAATGGTAGCACACACAACTTTAATCCCAGCACTTGGGAGACAGAAGCAGAAGGATCTCTGTGAGTTTGAGGCCAGCCTGATATACATAGTGAGTTCCAGGTGTGTCGGGACTATAGAGAGAAACCCTGTCTCAGGAATGACAAGGTAGTTACCACCACGACCGGCTGGAAGGATGGGTCAAGGGTTAAGAGCACTGGCTGCTCTTCCAGAGGTCCTGAGTTCAATTCCCAGCACCCACATGGTGGCTCACAACTATCTGTAATGACATCTGGCGCCCAACGTTCGTGGTACAAATTTGCAAAAAAGCTCCTTTCCTGTGGCCTTGCAGTCCCTAGCTCAGGACCGAGCTACACTCGACCAGTTGTGGTGGTGCACACGCCTGTAGGATTTACTGAAGGAGGCAGAGGCAGGAGGATCCCGAGTTTGAGGCCAGTCTAGGAAGCTTGCTGAAGAGAAGCTGCAGCCAGGGTCAGACCTGGCCACAAACAGTGGTGGCAGGACCATGGAGGCAATGGCTGCTACTGCGAGTTGCTGGTTGCTTCTCATCCTGTTGGTGACTGTGGTGATGCTGCTACTGAAGATGAAGGGTTTACTGCTGCTTGTTTGGAGAACAATTGCCAGGATCATCGTGTTACGAGAAAGCATTGGCAAAAGTCAGTTTGGAAAATTTTGGCAAGGCAAATGGTGGGGAGAAGTTACTGTGAAGATTTTCTCTTCTAGGTAAGAATGTTCATGGTTCCGAGACACAGACATTTATCAGACCGTGATTGCTCCTAACCACAGAGGAGGCACACACACACACACACACACACACACACATAAAATCTGCAGGGAAACATGACAACCCCTAACAGCAACTTTAAAAATCTTCAAAAGGGTGATAGAATTTTCAGTCTACAACAATGATTCCGCATGTACTATGATAAAGCCGTTAAACTGATTAACAACACAGAAAAATCTGCTTTGGACTACAAACTGCTCAAGACAATTTTGAGATGGCTAGCTAAGATGATGCAGATTCATAGACTACTGGAACAAGGACTTGAGACAAGCCCTGCATTTCCCATTATGCAGAGACTAGACAAATGATACAACTACCTCTCCTAGGACTTGACAATTAACCTAAACATTTTCTTTTTAGGATCCCCTAAAGATGTCGTTGCCTCCAGAAAACAGGAAGTAATTTTAAGAACATGAAGCCCACATTCCCACGAGGTAGGGTGGGTGTTTTTTGATCGTTTAATGAGCTATGGATATTGTCATATTTTATGATGGTTAGTTACAAGTTGTTAATTGTTAATGATTCTTTAAAAAGCTAAAGAAAGGAGATTAGATTCAGAGTTCTTGTTTAAAAAAAGAAAAAGAGAAAAGAGGATATAGATAAGAGACTGATTTGAATCTATTCTGAAAAATAAAAGATATAGAAATAATAGAATAAAAAGGTAGACTTTTGAATCTATTCAGAAAAGAAAGAGATAATATAAATATGATAAGATAAAAGGTAGATTATTGAATCTACTTTTAAAAAGGGACTACTTGTTTTAAATAGGATAAGTAATAAAAATTTTTGTGTGAATTTGTCAAATGTTAATGGACTAGACATTGTTAATATATATAATGGAGCTTTTGTCTGAATCTATCAAATGTTAATGGACTAGACATTGTTAATGTAATTCTTGACTGTATATATTATATATACTTATTGTATATAGTGTTTCTTGTATTAGTTATAAACTTTTTTAATTTTAGACAAAAAAAGAGGAGATGTGATATTGTGTTCCCCAATATATTGTGAACACTAATAAACTTATCTGGGATCAGAGAACAGAACAGCCAGTAGATATAGAGGCCAGAAAATGGTGGCATACACGCCTTTAATCCTAGCATTCTGAAGGCAGAGATCCATCTGAATCTCTGTGAGTTCAAGACCACACTGGGAACAGACAGGTATGGTGACACATGCCTTTAATCCCAGGAAGCGATGTCAAAAAGCAAAAAGGTGTATAAGGTGTGAGGACCAGGAACTAGAGCCTGTTTAAGGTGTTAAGCTTTTAGCAGCAGTTCAGCTGAGATCATTCAGATGAGGATACAGAGGCATCCAGTTTGAGGAAACAGGATTGGCTGAGAAGTTGGCCAGGTGAGGTTAGCTGTGGCCTGTTCTGTCTCTCTGATCTTTCAGCATTCACCCCAATACCTAGCTCCAGGTTTGTTTTTATTAATAAGACCTTATAACAATTCATGCTACATTTGTCTCAAAAAAAAACAAGATAAAATAAACTCCTAAAGACATAATAGTGGAGGGAATGATATTAGCCCACATAAAGGAGACAAAGGGAGAGAAACTGGGGGGAAGGTGAATGCCATTTATTATACTCATGTATGAGACTCATAATGAAACTCATGTCTATGCATTAACTTCTGTGCACTAATGAAAAAAATTCCCCACAGAAAAGATATCATCAAAAACAGAGACAAAGAAACTGGTTTCGGATTTCCTGCCAACAACACTAAAATAACTAGAATATATATATTTGGTGTTTTGATTAACATTTACTTAGAACCCAGAATTTTAATTGTTGCTTAAATATAGAGATATAAAGATATTTTCAAGCATAGAAAATCTGAAAACAAGTTCATAATTCACAAATCTTCTCTTTAAAAGAAAACTCATAAGTAACTAGTTCATAGCTCCCTATGTGAGTCTTTCAAAAGAAAGGAAGAATGGGAAGGAGGAAAGGTGGGGAGGGAAAGAGAGAGGGAGGGAGGAAGGGAAGGAAGGGAAAAAGAGAGGAAGGAAGTATGTAGGTGAGGAGATAGGTAAGTAGGTTGCTATATCTTCAGGGCATATCTGCATAACAGCATCTTCTACCGTACTTGAAAATTTTGCTCCAAGTAACTACCTGGCTGAGCTCTCTCTGGCAAAGATTTTTTTTTTCTCTTGAGTTTTTCTTTCCCTTCTACTAGACATTCCAGAACTTAGTCTCTGCTCAAGTGTCCTGCTCAGATTTTTGATTGGTGAGTCAGCACAGTAGAAGATGCCTTGCTCTATACTGACAGGCACTCTAGGTTGTTACAGACAACAGAATGTTACTGAAGTACTTGATTTAAGTATATTGGGTTCGATGGAGGCAAGGGGACTTCTTTCTTGTAGCATTTACCTGTCTTTGCTACATTGGCATGCAATAGGGATTCACTCCAGACCTTACTGTAAAGGAGTGCTGGAGTCTTAACCAAATCCCTTTAGCGATACAGCACCCCAAGGATGGGGAGGATTTGAAAGGATCAGTGCTTCAAAGCCTGAGAAATTTTTCTAGAATTTTCTTTCTAAACATTTGACTTTTAATTTTTTATGTTAATGATCAAAACGTAAAAAATAAATAGAAATTTAAAAAAAGGCATGTCCACTTTGTCCCTGATGCATACTAAATAGTATTTGCCCACACAGATTTCTCAATGAAAGAATGGAGAGCCAAGGGTTCACTAGAAGGTGGTGATGAACTCTGTGGAAAAATTCTGCTCCTGTTTACTCTGCAGTGTGACTTCACATGATAACTGACAGAGTCAAAAGAAAACCAAGATATTAATCTACTTTTATTGGATTACATGCTGGTTATGAAAAAAGAAATCACTAACAAGCCCCTAGTCCTGTGAAGTCAGTGAAATCCCCAGACTGCAGACACAGAGTCCAAGAGTGGCCATCTTCCACCGGCTCAGGCCCAGTGGGAGTCCACATCCTTGGGCTCAGCTACAAAGCATCTGGACTGAGCTGGGTTGGGGCTGTGCCTCCTTTGTAGCAGCCTCTCATGTGCTTGCCTTGATCAGTTCGAGTGTGTTCAACACTCAGGCTTTATGCAATTAAGGAGGAGTGTGCCACCTCCTCCTTCTTCTCTCTCAGTCCGTCCCATCACTGAGTTTGATATGATTTAGTAACGTGATCAGATTTGTATTAAGAGATGCAAATAAATGCTGTGACTGTCTACAAAACAGAAGCAGGCAGGCAAGCTATAATTAAATACATAGGATGTTATGGGAGCCTGAGAGGGACTGGACACATTCTTACAACAACAACCACCTGAGAAAATAAAATTCTGTAGTCAAAGAATTTTTCATAAATAATAATAATAATAATAATAATAATAATAATAAAATTATCCAACCTTCCCCAACTTAGTAACTTGCTTCTCCCAAAGACTGTTTTTCCAAACTCCTGGAAATTTCTGCTTCTCTTATCAGCAGGAAACAGATGAGATCCTACAGAATAAATAAAACTGTGAGTGCTGTTTCTAGAAACTTAAAAAGATTTCTCATCTCTCTTTATTTGTAAATAAAGTAAAATAAAAGTTTTGTCAACCCCTTCTGGCTGATTTAAGGATTATTCAAGATAAACTGCAGAAAAGTGCAAAATCCACATCAGGATCCCTCTGCAATTATTACTTCTTCTCCCACACTTCCATCTTAATAATGTCGGCTCTAAAACAACTTCATGTCGGAATACCTGTCATTCATTTTGAAAGGCAGCTTCCTTTCCTACAAAAACACCCTTGCATGCATTGGACTTTCTCCCTCCTTTTTGTTATTGAACTATAGTTGGGCAGGAGACTCCTTACATAACATGCAGACTCCAGCATAGGTCACTTCAACCTTTCACTGCACTTTATTTGCAGTCCTGACAAACTTGGTGTTTACAAAGGACCTGGCATCTTAATAGGGAGTTTAAGTTTCAAGTTAGATATTTGCTTATTTTCAAGTATTCCTACTTCAGCCTAGGCCTGTTAGTAATATTTTTAGTTGTTACAAAAACAATTGAATACTCATCGAATTTCATCACACTAAATTCACATATGTAATTAGAAAATGCAGTCAAAGAAAGCATTGTGAGCTGGGAATTAATCAGGTTTTAATCTCAGCACTCAGGGGGCAGAGGCAGGCAGATCTCTGTGAGTTCGAAGTCAGCCTGGTCTATAGAGCCAGATCCACAACAGGCACCAAAACTACAGAGAGAAACCCTGTCTCAAAAAACAACAGCAACAACAAAGACTGCATTGTGGCCAGGTAAGGTGGCATCCCAGCACTTGACAGTCTAGGACTGAAGGATCCTGGGCTACATCAACAGATCCTGTCTCATAGGAAAGCATTTCATTTGCTTCCATTTTGGTGAAAGATGATGGCATTTTAACACTGTGGTGTGCTGGGGATGTCTTTCTGCGCGCCCCAGCGGGACTGGAGAAACCTCCAGCTATAGTGGTGTTTTGAACTACGTTGTCCATTTTCAGTGCAATTCCTCCTGAGAGAAACATAAACCATGTGGTAAAGACTCTCAGCATCATGGATGGGCATCAGCTCTTCCCCTGCCTCTGTCTATGAAAATTCTTGGCACACTTGCTCTTCTGAATTGCTTGATGTGCAAGTGAGGGGAAATTGGTGACTAGGGGCGCTGAGTACAGTAAAGCACAGCAGATAGGGCAGAAAGGACATTTGCATTACCTGTTGTAATACTGAAATGTAGGGTCTGGATAGAACAGCTAAATGAAGACTTTTCCCTTTAGAAAAATCACAATTCATATTTTTCCAAAGCATGAATTAATGAGGTTCTTTGCAACACTATTTTTTTTTTCTGTGACTGTTCAAGTTTGAAGATGGAAATGTCAGTTTCTTTTAACTTCAGGGGAAATGACTGCATGAAACCCCCTTTACAGTAGTCTTCCAGTGCAAGCATTTTAAATAATTCCTCAAATGGAAGCAGTGGATTCTGAGTGAATAGCGCGGCATGATGAACTACAGCTAACGTAAGATTTTGCTTCTGCAGCTCTGCCGATGCTCCTTAGTGCCACTGCAATGAAGTGGAAGTCACGTAAGCTGGGAAGAAATATTCCCCTTACCCTGATACTCTATATTAACTGTGGAATTGTACTATTTTCCTCACCATGGCAACAAGAGCCACTGAATAGAGTTAGCAACGACCTTCCCTGCACAAGGTGACAGAGAAAAAGCACCAACAAAGAAAAGTGAAGCAAATGAGGGCTTCAGACACAGGAGGTTAAGAAACCATGGGCCCAGGCCAGGGAAAGCTCAATGCCCTGTATCAAGACCTTTCTCAAACACAATGTATCAGAAGAGGTATCAGGACGCAGGGGAAACACTTTTAATGTATCCATGACTGAATCTCAGAATAGGTGGCTTTTAATGTTACACCAGGCAACTGGTAAGTCCATGCAAATGATTGCACTTTCTAGCAAAGTTAATGCCAGTAAAAAAGTAAAAGCCTAGATTGACCAATAATCTTAAAATGACTCTGAATTGCTCACCTATACCATCATAAAAGCCAAACAATATTATTCTCCCCAGCACAGATGGTTCTTCTAGTAATTTTCTAAGAATTGATTCTGTTTTGGACCACAAAACACTTTAGTCATATTTCTTTTCCCAGAAATTAGTTTAAGATCCCAGACATTCTACATTCCTTCAGTTTACATTGTTCAAGGCCATTTATCTTGCTTCGACATTCTGTGGTTGGTGATAGGTTGTCTCTCAGTGGAACACACTAGCCAAGTAAAAATAACCAGAAATGACTAGTGGATTAGTCTCTTTTAGGAAAAAAGAAAAAAATCACAGCAGAGTTTTATTCTGTAACCTCAGAAACAACATAAAAAATATTTAAAAATTTAATACCATCTAAAAAGAACTCAAGTCATTTCATTATAATCAGAAAGCTTTAAAATGTTCAAATCATGAGATTTCAGCTGTGTGAGATTTTTTAAGATAAAAACAAAAAGAAAGGGGAAAAATCAGTTTTGTCATCCATCTTAAGTAAAACAAATAACAAATACTGTATATTTGTCCTGGAGACTGAGGTAACTTTTGATGTCAGGTTTTATTAAAAGAAAAGTTAATATTTGTGTCCAGAGAACAGATTTAAAATAGGATTGAGAGAGACTACAAAGATGTTTTTGGATGACTTTCAGGAAAGGTAATGGGAAGGATGACAGTTTAAATTTAGCTATCTTTGATTCTCAGTAAAATTAAAGAAATTAACCCAAAATAGTAAAAATAAATATATAGTGACAGTATGATACTCTAACTGTGAAGATTCAATTACCAGTTCCAATGTTTGGACCAAACATAGAGTATGCACATAAGGTTTAAGAATAGAGGTTGCCTACTTGGTGTTTGACTTTCCATTTGGGCTCAGGTAAAGAAAACACTTGGCCATCTACTTGAGCCCTTACACATCCCAAGTTCCTTTGCAAAGTCTTTCTTTTCCTGTATTACATTCTCGATTCTGCTCCAAAAGCTTGTTTATTTTTAATTAAGTATTTTTTTTTACTTTGAAAGTTATCCATGTTTAACTAAGCTATGTAACCTCTAGTCTTCCAAGGAGACATTTTTAGAGTGTCCAGTTTGCAACCCTTAAGGTCAAGAGTTCTGTGTACAATGTAATAAAGAGCTCAATGGGAAACAAAGGACATGGAAATCAAGGGTGGGGGGACTCAACACGGGGAAGGTGAAGAGAAGGAAACAAGGCACCATGAGCTATATTTCTGTTTCTTCCATTAGTATACGTTTGCTGAAAGGAGAGCCCAGGACTCCAGCCAAACCTAGGTGGCAGAGAGGTGCAGAATAATAGACCAGAGTTCACTTTCTAAGCCATAGGCAAAGTGACCTGTACAGAGAAAACACGAACTGAGCAAGTGAGTAAAGACTGTTTTGAGGGCTGGAGAGATGGCTCAGTGATTAAGAGCACTGGCTGCTCTTCCAGAGGTCCTGAGTTCAATTCCCAGGACCCACATGGTTGCTTACAACTGTCTATGGGATCTGATGTGCAGATGTACATGCAGACAAATATTAGTATACATACATAAATCTTTATATTTAAAAAATACTGCTAAGAGACATTAAGGAGATGTGGTCCCTGTCAAAGCTAGCCTGCTCAGGACCTTCTCAACTGCTGTGCGCCCTGGAGATTAGGGTACATTCCCTAATGTCCTGGCAGCAGCTTTTTACCAGAGTTTGAGGCAGATGGGCTTGATATGAGAGTTTGAGGCATAAGGAGGAGGGCACAGGAAGATATTATTTTGGCATTGTGTTCATTCAGACTCCAGTCTTGAAAGCATTAGGAATCTCCTGCAGTGGTTTTTATGAAGCCTGTATTGTTTTATTATTTCACAGAAACACACTTCTGGCTTCTGGCCAGAGTCAGAGTGCCAATAAGACATTACTTCCAACCCTCCTGTTCCAGCTTGCTTTTGGTTGCTGTGATAAAACACTAACTACAACCAATGTGTAAGAAGAAAGGATTTATTTGGTTTATACTTTCACATCACATAGTCCTTTGTTGCGGGAAGCCAGGGAAGGAAATCAAGCTGGAACCTGACCTGGAGCAGAAGCAGAAATCACAAAAATACTGCTTACTGGCACACTCCCTCTGACCCCACACTCGCTCAGCTATTTTTCTCATACAACCCAGGTCCACTTGAACAGATACAGCACTGCCCATAGTGGGCTGGGTCCTTGCACATCCATTAACAATCAAGAAATCGACCCACATGCAGGCCAGCGGCTCCATCCGATGGAGGCAGTTCCTCAGTTGAGGTTCCCTCTTTCCTGGCATGTCAAGTTGACAATGAAGGTCAGCAATCACACCTAGATCCCACCCTAATCCAGGCACCACTTCCCCAGTAACAATGTGAGTAAATCCATTTGAGCACTGAGGTCCCATTCTACTCAAAGTCCAGAATGTCTTTAGCACTGCCAAGGTGTTTGTAAGGTTAGAAGAATGGTTAGGCCCTGGCAGAGAAGGGTTGGCTCAGAGTTACAATTAGACACAGCGACTCAGATTCTTTGTTCTAAGTGACAGCTTCAAATTTGATGAGGGTCAGCTGTACCCAGGGATCCACTGTAGCTTGGTGTTAACTCACACCACTGCCATAAAGATAAGTTACAAATGTTTCTATGTGTAATATTACAATGTTTAAAAAATCATATTGAGTTAAAAATGAATTATTCAGCAGTATCTCCAGACAAACATAATGTTTTGACTTGTTTCTCTTTAGTGTTCATGTTTTCTGATTTCTCTAACTAAACAGTGAACATTCTCCTGCAGGGAAGCTATATCCTCTGTCTCGATTTGCAGAGCTTGGTATAAGTGAGGGGTTAATGAATATAGACTTCTTCGTGCAGTGACTTGGCATAAGTATTCAGTAGATGTAGTGTTTCCTGTGTAACAACAAAGTATTGATTTTTTTGAAAAGTTTTGATAGATCTTAATATGGCCAATTTTCTCCTAAAATAAAATTCTCTCACATAAATGAATATAAGAACTGATATTAAGCTTTAGGGTTCAGATGTGATTTTTTTAAACACATTTAGGTTCCAAGTGCACTAATTAAATGATCCTTCCACAGACCCAGTAGGCACATCAACCAAATTAATCATAATTAATTAACATGCAGAGCTATTGCTATATCAACTAATTATATTAAAATATTTTCTAGATTGGAGTCCAATGTGCTCCTTTTGAGGACTTATAAGCATTATCCTTGTAGTGCTATTTGCCCTTTTGCAGGGGCTTCCTTCCGTGCATCCAAATTCCATCCCAGCTGCAGGACCATCTCCTCATACATTGTGCATAAATAAGAAGGATGTGAGTATCATATGCTTTCTGTAGCTGAAGAGTTAGGCTGTTGGTACAGGAAAGCATCAGAATCCATTAAATTTCACAGCACTATACTTAATGCAATGTCATGGCTTTCCATTTATTGTCAGTTTTTCTCAGGAGTAGATAAAGATGGACTGACGAATTCTTGAATTGGTGAATTAAACCTGAAAGTCACTGGCTAATCTAAAATTTGAGCATGCAAATACTGAAAGATTGACTGTAATTGGAATCTCCTACAGAACAGAGAGCCAAAAAGGAGGAAGTTTTATGTGGGACTGTCCAATTCAGAAAGACAGTGTAGTAGATAGAGAGGAGAGTATGTGATAAGCCCTAGCCTGGTCCTGTGATGGCGTTAGAGTTATTGCCCAGGAGAACCAAAGTAGAAGCTGAAGTTCTCATGGTGGCTGGGCAGCATACACTTCTGAGATTCGGCATAGCTGATGATCTCTCTCTCTCTCTCTCTCTCTCTCTCTCTCTCTCTCTCTCTCGTGTGTGTGTGTGTGTGTGTGTGTGTCCATCTCTATCTCTGTGTCTGTCTGTCTGTCTGTCTCTCTCTCTGTGTCCATCTCTGTCTCTGTGTCTGTCTCTGTGTCTGTCTGTCTGTGTGTGTGTGTCCATCTCTATCTCTGTGTCTGTCTGTCTGTCTCTCTCTCTCTCTGTGTGTCCATCTCTGTCTCTGTGTCTGTCTGTCTGTCTGTGTGTGTGTGTGTGTGTGTGTGTGTGTGTCCATCTCTATGTCTCTGTCTCTGTCTCTTTCTCTCTCATTTCACCTCTAAGGTTCTTGTATGTTGTGAGAGTTCTGGCAAATGGTAATTTGTACTGATAGGTCAGCAGTCTCATTGTCATCTGGCAAATAGCCTGTGTGGTCGATTGATTAACGGCCCTTCAACTACTTCCACATTGTAACCCCTAGAAACTGAAAATATTATCTGAAATAGCAAAGGTTCTCTGCAAGTGTGTCTTAGTTCAGCTTCTTGAGTTGGGGAGATAACCGATCTTTTCCAAAAGGGTCTTCGAATGATAAAAGTAAAAATGTTAGAATCAGGAAAACCTTTGACAATGGGATAATGGAAGTGGAGGTTGGAGTGATCTACACTGAAGAAGGAGGAAGGGTCTCAGAGCCAAGGTGTCCATGGGACCTCAGTTATCAAAAACAAAGCAATAGCTTTCCCTCAGAACTCCAGAGGAACTGTCTCTGCCAACACCCTGAGCTTAGGTTTAGTCACCCTCTCACACTTCTGCAAAATTATAAAGAAAAGAAATGTTTGTAATCTATACCACCAGGTTGGTGGTAATGTGTTAAGAGTGTTAGGAAACTGATCTCTCTTGCAACAGGCAGCTTGCATAGGTGGAGAGTAGCTGGCACACAGAAGCCAGTGCAACTTGGTGGTTAGTAAGCAGTGGTTCCCTGCAGTACACCACATATAGATCCTGTTCAGGGACTCCTGGGAATCCTTAAGTGAGGAGTACTTTGCAGAGGCTAGAGATTTTGTGTGGTAGTTGGCAGCAGGTAGTCACCACTACCTGGAATGTTTTAGTAATAAAAACTGGTCTACTTGCAATAACGAGGTCTCATTTGCATTAACCTGGGGAAAATTCACTTCCAAAATGATCCTAGCATGTTGGCTCAAAATAAACTAAGCCATCCAGTCATGGTTTAAAAGGCTCACCTGTCTGCTGTGGAGACCATGTCATTGATCCATCTGCTTTCAGTCCTCTCACCTATATCATCCCCTATCTAGACTTTCTTTTCAATCTTCTATGAGGTAAATGAGATCAGAAAAGCTCCAAGTTCAGGCCCCGACAAAGAAGAGGGGCTGGAGAGTCTGATCCATGGGGTGCTCTAACTTGAGAACCAGATGATCATATCTGGCCAGTGGACCCAGCCACTAAGAGGAGGAGTATCACCTAGACTTTACTGATAATTCCAACTCTGGCTTCCTATGGTAACAGTAACTCAAAAACGGAAAGTTACAACATTTTCCCATGATAACTACCTATGACTCAGAGATGGCCACGATACCTTATTACAATACACAGACATGCCATCATTTTTTAAGGATAAGGTTATAAAAGCAAGGAGCCGTTTAAATTACAAAACTTGGAAGATGTTCCATTATTCTATAAAATTTACTAATAGTTGAATAAACATCATTAATGTGCTACTGAAAAAAAGAATGCGAATTGTTGGTTGTGCTTTATTATAAAATCCCAGGCCAAAGTAAGTCCATCATATTCCCTCATTGACTTGATGCTAACCATATACATATAAACCCCCAGAATACTTAGGACTTATAAAAATGTTAGATATTAGTCATGTGGGCTATTTTTATATAATTGCCATAAAGGTCTTTTATGTATGCCATGTTGCAGCCTGTTTTAATAGCACACCCCAACAATCAGTGACTGTTTTATGAGATATAAATTCTTCCCATTTGTCCAAACAATTCCTAAAATAACATTTCAGAAAGTGAATTTAATTTCTATAGGTCTCTTAAATAATAGTCTAAATAATAACTCAAATGGTTCCTTTTAATATATTAACATGTTATTATAATTATGTCTTAATAGGCTTAATGTGGACTTTCCATATACACATAAGCAAGGACCAGTCAACTATAGTTTTTGTGCTCACCTCCCACCGTCCATCTCAACCCTACTAGCCACTATCTAATTTTCAAGTCAACTTATTTTAGTTTCAACATATAAGAGAGAACCTTTAGTCTGAATCTGGCTTATTTTTTTTAAGCACAATGCCCTTCAGTTCAATCCATGTTGCTACAAATATTTTCTTTAAGGATGACTAATACTGCACTGTATACATAAACCAGTATTTCATTATTCTTCTGCCAGCTAGCTGATGGGTGCCTAGGCTGATTCTCTGTCTTAGTTATTATGGTAGTTGTGATAGGCTAATATATTTAAATGCTTGGTCCCCAGTTGGTGGAGCTGTTTAGGAAGGAGTAAGATGTGTGGTATTGTGGGAGGAGGTGTGCCATTAGGGGTAAACTTTGAAGTTCAAAAACCAGTGACTGGTGGAGTCTCTCTCTCTCTCTCTCTCTCTCTCTCTCTCTCTCTCTCTCTCTCTCTCTCTCTCTCTCTCTCTCTCTCATTTGCAACGTGTGGATCAGACATGAGCTCTTAGCTACTTCTCCAGTCCCCCCACAAAGATGATAAAAGGCTAACAAGCTCCCAATTAAATACCTTCCTTTTAAGTTGACCTTGGTCATGGTGTCTTCGCTTAGCAATAGAACAGTAACTAAGACAATAATTGAGACTAGAGGTGCAGTGAACATAGGCACACAGACATCTCTTATCCTTTTGATGTGTACTTAGGAGTGTAAAACCTGGATCAAATGGCACCTTTATTTTTCACATTTTGAGGAACAGCCACACAGTTCCCTTTGGCAGCTAATGATGTTCTAACTTTTATTCCCATCAGTAGCAGGTATTTATTCTTTAATCTTCACATCCTCTTCCAGTGCTTGTTACTATCATTTATCACAGCTAATTCTGAGATGAGATCATATCCGCTACAGATTTGACTTGCATTTTCTTCATGGATAATGATATAAAGCATTTTTATATTCTTGTTGGCTATTAGTATTTCTTCATCTGACAGATGTCTATCTTCCTTTTTTGTTTTTATTCTTTTTTCCTTTTATTGAAAATACATTTTCTTCATATAATGTATCCTCATTATACCTCCCTCTACACCTCCCATGTCCTCCTCCCAAACCCTCCCATTTGGAGCCATCCCACTTTTTGTCTCATTAAAAAAACAAACAGGTTTCTAAGAGATAATACTAAAATAAACTAACAAAATTTATATATACATATATATTATATATATATATATAAAACAAAAACTAACACATTGGAATAGGACAAAGCAGGCAAACAAAGGAAAAGAACCTAAGAAAAGGCACAAGAAAGAAATGTAGAACTCATTTTACACTCAAGAATCCCATAAAACATTAAACTAGAAATCATAATATATATGTAAAGGATATAGGGTAAAAAGAGAAAAAATTATAGATAAATAAAATGAAAATTAAAAAATAAAAGTTTTTTTTAAAAGTCCTGCCTGACACAACAATATAAGACAAGGAACCTCCAAAGATG
The DNA here is from genome assembly GCA_902168405.1 of Peromyscus aztecus. Lineage (NCBI taxonomy): Eukaryota > Metazoa > Chordata > Mammalia > Rodentia > Cricetidae > Peromyscus > Peromyscus aztecus. Next base: position 4,372 of record CABHPQ010172566.1, on the reverse strand, counting down.
CCACAGAGTGTGGGGGTCTGTGGGAGTCCAGCTCCCACTTTTGGAAGAGTTCTTAGGTGGAGGAGAGAGGAACTAAGAAACGATCGATAGAAAGATAGACCTAGCCAATGAGAAGAAAGACAGAAACTCAGGACAACTTCGGGAGAGCCTGGATCAATACCCAACAGCCTCTTCTGTTTATTCAAAAAGGCTTTTTATAACAATGTCAAGGGCAAGGCAAAAGACCTCCCCCTTGTATGATCAAAGCATAATGTACAGCCAAGTGTAGACCCTTCCAAACACCTGGTAAACACATCCATGTTCAAATCATCTCCTTATGCAGCCCTGCTGGTAAAGCAAGCTCAAATTCTCTGACCCCGAGTAATTTCTCACAAGGTAACCTCTGTGGGCTCCGACAACTGAGTTCATTTTCTGGCAGCCATCTATTGCTGGACATGAGACCTACCCTTAAGAGCAGTTTATCCAAGCAGTGAAACACCCTTGGATAAAACTTAATTTTCATTTGCAAGTGGCTCTCAACTGGAGAGAGCTTCTAGGTTAGAGATGGGGCCATGTATCTGATTCTCCTTTCAGCCCTAGAACCCTATTTAGTGCAGACCATGCAGGCCCACTACAATGCTGCCTCAGCCTCTTTGAGTTTATATGTGCATCAATCCTATTGGTTTAGAGGGCTATGTTTTCTTGGTGTCCTCCATCCCCTCTGGCTCTTACACTCTTCCTGTCTCCTCTTCTACAGGGTTCTCTGATCCCTAAGGGGGTGCATTTGATGACATTCCAATTAGAAATAAGTGTTACAAGGTCTCTCACTCTTAGCAGATTGCCTGGATATGGGTGTCTGTATTTGTTCCCATGAAGCCTACTTGATCATGGTAGATGATCTTTTTGATGTGTTCTTGGATTTGGTTCGCTAATATTTTATTGAGAATTTTCACATCTATGTTTGTAAGGGAAATTTGTCTATAACTCTTTGCTGTTGGACTTTTAAAATATATTCTTCTCTCATACATTATATCCTGACTGAAGTTTCCCTGCCCTCCATTCCTCCCCATCCTCCCCTGACCCAGATCAACTCCTCCTCTGTTTCCCTTCATAAAAGAGCAGCCCAAAAAAGGGATATCAACAGAATACATCATAACAAGTTACAATAAGACTAGGTACAAACCCTCATATCTAGATGAGGCAATCAAATAGGAGGAAAAGAGTCCCAAGTGAAAGCTAGAGTCAGTGACATCTCTACTCCCACAGTTAGGCATCCCACAAGAACACTAAGCTACAGAACCATGGCATATATGCAGAGGACATAGCACAGTCCCATGCAGGCTCCTGATTGTTGCTTCAGTATATGTGAGGCCCTATGAGCCCTGATTAGTTGATTCTGTGACTCATATTCTCATGGTATCCTGAATACCTCTGGCTCCTACAATCCCCTTCCTCTTCTTCTGTAGCATTCCCTGAGATCTGCCTATAATATTTGGCTGTGAGTCTCTGCATATGCTCCCATCATTTGCTGAATGAAGCCTTTCTGATGACTATTGGGCAACACCAATCTATGAATATAGCAGAATATCATTAGGAATCATTTCATTGACTTTTTTGTTCCTTTGGTTTGTCTTTTAGTTTTATTTTTGTCAGTTGTATCTGGTTCTATCCTATGTCTCTGGGCTATCCAGTCTATGGTTCCTGGCCATCCAGGCAGTTCGGGTATGGGCTCCCCTGACATGGGCCTCAAGTTGGACTAGTCATTGGTTGGCCATTTCTACAAATACTGCACCATCATTATTCAGCACATCTTGCAGCCAGAAGAAAATTATATGTAGAAGGTTTTGTGGCTGGGTTTCTTTTCCCATCCAACCACTGGAAGCTTTGCCTGGTTATAGAAGTGGCCTGTTCAGATTTGTGGAATTGTGTATGAAGATAAATGTGCTTCATAAAAGGAATTGGGCAATGTTCCTTCTGTTTTGGTTTTGTGGAATAATTTGAGGAGTATTGGCATTAGCTTTTCTTTGAAATTCTGCACTAAAGCCACCTGGCTTTAGACTTTTTTTTTGTTGGTAGATTTTAATTACTGCTTCTATTACATCAGGGGTTATAGGTGTGTCTACACTACTTATCTGATCTTGATTTAACTTTGGTAAGTGGTATTTATCGAGAAATTACCCATTTTTTTTGATTTTCCAATTTGGTAGAGCATAGATTTTTTTTTTAAGTATATCCTGTGATTCTCTTGATTTCCTCTGTGTCTGTTGTTATGACTCCCTTTTCACCTCTGATTTTGTTAATTTGCATAAGGGCTTGTCAATTTTATTGATTTTCTCAAGAACCAACTATTTATTTCATTGATTCTTTGTGTTGTTTGTTTGTTTTTATTTTATTGAATTCAGTCCTGAGTTGATTATTTTTTGTGGTCTTCCCCTTTAGGGTATGATTTCTTTTTGTTCTAAGGCTGTCAGGTGTGTTGTTAAGTTGCTGGTATGAAATCTCTCCAACTCTTTCATGTAGGCATGTAGTGCTATGAACTTGCCTCTTAGAACAGCCTTCATTGTGCCCCATAAGTTTGGGTATGTTGTGTATTCATTTTCACTCAGTTCTAGAAAGACGTTAATATTTCCTAATTACTATCTTGACCCATTTTGTACATAATAGTGAGTTGTTGAATTTCTGTGAGTTTGTAAGCTTTCTGTTGTTTCTGTTGTTGATATCTAGCTTTAATCCATGGTAATCAGATGAGATTCAGGGTGTTATTTTAATTTTTTTCTTTTTTTTTTAAGACTTGCTTTGTGTCTGAGAATGTGGTCAATTTTGAAGAAGGTGGAGCTCCAGGAGTCCAATCGGCGAGAGAGAAGAGGGATTGTATGAGCAAGAGATATTGAGACCATGATTGGAAAAAGCACAGGGACAAATAGCCAAACTAGCAGAAACACATGAACTGTGAACCAATAGCTGAGAAGCCCCCATGAAACTGAACCAGGCCCTCTGGATAAGTGAGACAGTTGATTAGCTTGAACTGTTTAGGAGGCCCCTAGGCAGTGGGACCGGGACCTGTCCTTGGTGCGTGAGCTGGCTTTTTGGAACCTAGGGCCTATGCTGAGACACTTTGCTCAGCCTTGGTGCAGGGAGGAAGGGACTGGACCTGCCTCAACTGAATCTAGCAGGCTGTGCTGACTCCCCAGGGGAGTCCTTGCCTTGGAGGAGGTAGGAATCGGGGGTGGATTTGTGGGGAGGGCTGGGGGGTGGAAGGAAAGAAGACAAGGGAATCCGTGGCTGACATGTAAAATTAAATTAATTATAAAATAAAAAAAAAGAATTCTGGACTGGGATAAAAGAATGAGTTCCAAGGAAGGTTGGAAGAGAAAATCTGCATGATTCCCTGGAGACAGGGTCAGAGAGGAAGGGGAAGCCACAGAAGGTGGTCTGTTACACAGCTGGAAGTAGGGGAGGTGTTGGATTTAGAAGGAAAAAAGGTGATGTGAAACTCCACAGTTAGGCTACCCATTTCCCTGGACAGTGTGGTCTTTGGGTCCCAGTGAATGCATCATGTTGGAGTTGGGGATTGGATAAAGTGGTGAGTTGGGGCAAGGAATGTTGGAGGGGAATATCTGTGTGATCCCATGGAGGTGGAGCCAGGTAGGGGTGGGAGGCCACAGCAGGCGGTCTGCTACAGAGCTTTGGAAGAGATTTGGAAGAGAGGAGGAAGAAGTAAGGGCTGCAATTTGCCTACCTGCTTCACAGGGAGTGGCTGGGAAGTTGCCAGGAAATGCCAGTTGGTGTTGGGGCCTGGGATAATGGGATGAGTAGGGGGAAGGAAGATTGGAAGATAAGATCTAATTAATCCACTAGAGAGGGGGCAAGGTGGGGAAAAGGGAGACTACAACAGGTGTTCTGCTACAGAGCTAAGAATGTGACAGGGGAATTGGATATGGAGAAGAGGAGGGAGACGCAAAAATCTGCAGTTAGTCTACCTCTATTTACCTATTTTTAATTCAATTATTATTTTCTGATTTTTCACATATTTTGAGTTGTTTATATATTCTGGACATATTCTGCAATCAGGAAAACTGTTGGCAAGTGTTTTCTGCCTTGGTGTGGCTTCTCTCTCAACTGAAGATTGCTTTACTATGAGTATACATTTTATTTTATATAATTCCATTTTTTAATTGCTGCTTTCATTTGCCTTGCCTTTTGGATCCTGTCCAGATGTCTGGTGTCAGCAGCATTGTCTTGAAGCATGCTGTCTTTCATTCTAACTGTTTTATATTAAGTCAGATTTCGTATAAAGTTGTGTGGTCTATCTTTACCATGAAAGCCAATGATGTTACATAAGGTCAGTTAAGACTGAGTAGATGTTTCTGGTTGAATCTTAATCTAGTTCTTA